>OVAN01000859.1:0-49158 GCA_900406275.1 Anastatica hierochuntica | reverse complement strand
ACAAAATACATATTAAACAAAAAAGTATAAAAAAGTACCGCGGCGTAGCGCAGGTATATAACTAGTATAATTAATTTCAATAGTTTTAAATCACATAGTGACACTTGTCATCTCCACATCAATCAAAATTAATGACGTTCCACATTGTTGGAGAGAGTTGACCAAATGTTATATTATAGATCTATTTTCCATGTTTAATAATTTCTTCAATGAATTGTGAGTTTAGCTTTTTCTCTTTTTAAACATGACATGAAATTGTTTTTTGTCGGTATTCAGTAATTATATATTTTAAAGCTATGTACACAACACAAACAAAAATGGAGGAACGTACGACTCTTGAAGTATACTCTATAGTTTTGAATGTTAATACTCATCTTGTTATCTAAAACTAGTTTTAAAAGAGAATGATAATGTAACCATCCTTCATGATGCATCCTTAATTATGGTGAATGGCTGCTGCAGT
Organism: Anastatica hierochuntica; assembly: GCA_900406275.1. Lineage (NCBI taxonomy): Eukaryota > Viridiplantae > Streptophyta > Magnoliopsida > Brassicales > Brassicaceae > Anastatica > Anastatica hierochuntica. The sequence goes on along the minus strand of OVAN01000859.1, from coordinate 48,695 downwards.
ATATGGTTAGGTACTAGTTCACAAATTCTTTCGGAGTTTCTAAATTGTTCCGCTTAATTGAAATGGGAAAAGACTTAGGTGATTTCAATTTACAATACTGTTATCGAAGTTGTGTTGACGAAGCTAGTGCAGGTTAAACAATTGCAGTGTAACACATCTGTTCGCCTCTTTCGTGTGTCCCAACGCTTTTCTTCTGAATATGTGGACTTATTCTGTGTGACGGTCGGACGCTTCATCGAAGAGATTTTAAAGTCATGATTTACTGTACATGCAATCACCACACGATATTTTTCCATGTTTTGTCTTCACTCGTACGAATACGAGAATCACTTCCTTGAAGATCACCCACCCATCTTGGTATTGCTCCAACATGAATACACTTAAATGTAGAGTTATATTAGAACGAATGACCGAAAATTAAGTGCACTAACCACATAGGTAACCAAATCAATCATTTTAAACTCTCTTCACACACCACTTTGTCTCTATAAATTGTGGTCTCCCGGACTCTACAAACAACGGATATGGTTTGGTCGAGAATGTCAATCCACAATTATATGTTTTGGTTTTCGGGCAATGAAATTTGAAGTGGCTCATTTTTGTACCAGAAGAGCTTATATATGACCCATTTTGTTGTAATTAGAAAATTATAATATGTATTATACGTGTTTAAGTTTTGCTAGATCGTCTCATATTTTCAATTTGTTTGGTTAAGATCGAAACAAACACCCTCAGCGATATCATTGTCTAATTTGTTAGATTGTGAGACAGTTTTTGTGAGATAAAATTTCACAATGGAAGCTCTAACTTATTAAACAATGTGACTTGTTAATTTTATTAACCAAAAAATTCTCAACTAATTTGATGGCGTTAAATATTTGATTTTCCATGGTAAAACTTTATTAAATTCTGGAATTCATACATTATTTCTATACACCTAAATGTTGTTGTTATGCTTTTAGAAATATAATTAGATAGAATCTAATAAAAAGAAGGTGTAGAGGGGAGAAATCATCGGTTATTACAATAGTTCCGAAGTGTATATTGCAATGAAATCAAATTTTGGATCTACCATTTTTGTGATTCAATGGCATGTTCTGCTTGAAAAAATAACAAAAGAACATTTTAATCCAATGAAGATACTTTTTGAAGAAAGTTTGAAGCGTGGATTCATCTAATCTAAATGTTCTTTTGTGAATCTCTCAATTTTAACATGTTCATGATCTAAATCTACTTGCTTCATATTTTTTGATTCCATGGTTTCTTCTTTCTTCTGTGACTTCATGTATTTATATCAAAACATTTCAATTTATTTGCGTCTACAATCTAATCTCCATAAATTAATAGCTCGATAAGTCAATAATTTTTTCTGATCTAATGAGTTGTTAGTTTACTGACGTTAAATACTCAATTTTCCATGGTAAAACTTTATCAAATTATGGAATTGATACATGATCACTGTACACCAATCAGAATTGTGACATTAAATATTATTTTTATTTTTTGGTCAAAAAACTTGTATATTATTTATGAAAAACTTCAAACCGAAGTAGATAAAGCCGCCAATATTTAACTAAAGAATCTGCTACAATATTTTGAGCTCGAGGTACAAAATGAAAGGAAATAGAATGAAACAAAACTGAAATTATATAAAATGATCACATGAAGATCGTTATGAGATTTTCCACTCCGAATGAATAGATTGATCAAGATTTAAGAATATAATAAAACAAGGATCTAGAGGGGAGAATTATTGGTTTTTACAGTATTTCCAAAATATCTATTGCTGTAAAATCCAATTTGGCTTTTACCATTTCTCTAATTCAATGGCATGTTCAGCTTGAAAATATGACACAAGAACATTTGAATATAATGAAGGCACTTTTTAAAGAAAGTTTGAAACATGACTTCATCTAATCCAAATGTTCTTGTGTGAAATTCTCAACTTGAACATGTTAATGATCCAAATCTACTTGTTTCATATTTGTTATTCCATGATTTTTTTCCTTTCTTCTAAGACTTCATGTATTTATATCCAAATATTTCAATTTATTTTGTCAACATAATAGCTTGAAACTTAAATGACAAATACCAATCCTATATTTTTGGTCATAGATTAAACTATATAGTCAATCAAAATTTTGGCGGGTTATTTACTTCTAATAATAAACTTTTTGGCGCGTTATTTATTTTTTAGATTTATGGTTTATGAAATTTAAGAAGTACACATATGAAAACTGTAATATGTATTATCAATGTTGATTTTGATCATTGACACATCATGTTGGTTTTTAAACACATGATTTTGTATTTATAATTTTGACATGTTATTAAATTTTCTTAGTTCTATTATTAGAAATAATTAGTAAGTTATTTTATGCAAAATACAAAAAAAAATGTTTTCAAAAAATCTTACTCCACGACTTATTAGTAAGTTGTTCTACAAGAATTTGTCGCAGCATATTTTTATCAATAAAACTTTAAGGTAAAAGTAAGATAAAAATTACAAACATTATAAAAGTCACTATAATTCTTGTTTGTTTAGGTAAGAAATCAACAAGTCATGACATGAGGTTCATTCATTATTTCAATTAATAGTTGAGTACTCACGTATTAGCCGCAAATTTTTTTTCTATTGGATGCCTCCGAAGAGACAGCCACAAATTTTCATTTGTGTAGAAAATTTGTATTTAGTGTACCTAGATATAATTATATTTTTTATTTTAAGGTACTAAATTTTTAACATGTAAAAAAGGTTACCAATTTTTAGTTTTTGAAGAAAAAAAAATATTTCAAAACCTATATGTGTATTATTAACCATTACTAAGCCTTATTGGACCTTAAGAGAATATCACTTCATTGAATTATATATACTCGATCACTAGTAATTCGTAAAGAAAACTCTGAGGTTGTACGTATCATTCGTTTTCATTCTATCCAAAGTCCAAAACGGAGAAGCTATGCAAAAAAACAATTACAACGTTAGTATGTTTGGTCGGAGAAAATTCAAGCTTCGGTTAAGATCAACGAAGATAGAATCACAACATATGCAAGGAACACAAACATCGCAATCTGTATCATCAATCTTGAGTTTTCTCTCATGTTTGGTGGTGTCACCGACCTGTCACAAACATTTTGTATTGCTTTACACAACAAAAGCCATGACAAGCAAGGAGAAAATGAGTGTTTTGAAAAAGAATCATGTGATTTTAGTTTATAAGATTGTTATTGAAATTGTGTTGACAAAGTTGGTGCAGGTTATGCAAATGCGGTCTGTACAAAACAGATGTGGTTGTGTCGAAAATGTCAATCTACAATTATATGTTTTGTTTTCGGGGCAATGAAATTTGAAGTGTCTCATTAAGTATTAGAAGAGGTCATGTATGACCTATTTTTCTGTTATTAGAAAATTATAATATGTCTTAGAGGTGTTCAAGTTTTGATAGATCGTCTCCTATTTTACTTGGTTAAGATCGAAACAAACACCCTCAGCGATATCATTTTCTAATTTGTTAGATTGCGAGATAGTTTTTGTGAGATAAAATTTCGTAATGGAAGCTCTAACTTATTAAATAATGTGACTTGTTAATTTTATTAACTGAAAAATTCTCAACTAATTTGATGGCGTTAAATATTTGATTTTTCATGGTAAAAATTTATCAAATTCTGGAATTGATACATGATTTCTATACACCTAACAGAACTGTGAGTCTGTGACATTAAACGTTGTTGTTATGCTTTTAGAAATACAATTAAATAGAATCTAATAAAAAGAGGGTTTAGAGGGGAGAAATCATCGGTTATTACAATAGTTCCAAAGTGTATATTGCAATGAAATCAAATTTAGGATCTACCATTTCTGTAATTCAATGGCATGTTCAGCTTGAAAAAAAATCACAAAAGAACATTTTAATCCAATGAAGATACTTTTTGAAGAAAGTTTAAAACATGGATTCATCTAATCTAAATGTTCTTTTGTGAATCTCTCAACTTAAACTTGTTCATGATCCAAATCTACTTGCTTCATATTTTTTTGATTTCATGGTTTTCTCTTTCTTACGTGATTCCATGTATTTATATCAAAATATTTCAATTTTTTTTGTGTACAGTCTAACCTCTATAAATTAATACTTCGATAAACCAATAATTTTTCTGATCCTAAACGAATTTTTAGTTTTACTGACGTTAAATACTCATGATAAAAGTTTATCAAATTACTGAATTGATACATGATCTCTATACATCTAACAAAACTGTGGCATTAAAAAAAAATTTCTGTCAAGAAACTTATTTATTAATATGAAATTCTTCAAACTGAAGTAGATAAGGCCGCCAAAGCTCATTTAACTAAAGAATCTGCTACAATGGTTTGAGTTCAGAGTTCAAATTGATAGGAAATAGAATGAAACAAATTTGAAATTATATAAAAGGATCACATGAAGATCGTTATGAGCTTCTCCGAGGAGGTTGATCAAGATTTAAGAATCTAATAAAACTGGGATCTAGAGGGGAGAATTATCGGTTCTTACAGTAGTTTCAAAATATATATTGCTGTGAAATCCAATTTGGCTTGTACCATTTCTCTAATTCAATGGCATGTTCAGCTTGAAAACATTACAAAAGAACATTTGAATATAATGAAGCCACTTTCTGAAGAAAGTTTGAAACATGACTTCATCTAATTCAAATGTTCTTGTGTAAAATTCTCAACTTGAACATGTTCATGATCCAAATCTACTTGCTTCATAGTAGTTTATTCCATGGTTTTTTCCTTTCTTCTAAGACTTTATGTATTTATATCCAAATATTTCAATTTATTTTGTCAACATAATAGCATGAAACTTCTGTGACAAATACCAATCTTATATTTTTTTGGTGATAAATTAAACTATATAGTCAATCAAAATTTTGGCCGGTTATTTACTTCTAATAATAAACTTTTTGGCGCGTTATTTATTTTTTTTTAATTTATGGTTTTGAAATTTAAGAAGTAAGTAAAGATTTGGAAACTGTAGTATGCATTATCAATGTTGACTTTGATCATTGACATCATGTTCGATTTCGAACACATGATTTTGTATTTCCAATTTTGAAATGTTATTAAATTTTCTTAGTTCTATTATTACGTGTAATAACTAGTAAGTTATTTTATGCGAAATAAAAAATATAATGTTTTCAAAAATTCTATTCCACGACTTATTAGTAAATTTTTCCATAAAAATCTTGTTCCATAAGAATTTCGCGCAACATATTTTTATCAACAAAGCTTTTGGTAAAGATTACAAACGCATTTGTATTTAGTGAAACTAGATATAATTATTTTTTATTTTAAGGTACTAAATTTTTAATATGTAAAAAGGGTAACCAATTTTTAGTTTCTGAAGAAAAAAATATTTCAAAACCTATGTGTACATAAAAAAACCTATATGTGTATTCTTAACGGTTACTAAGCCTAGTTGGACCTTAAGAGAATATCACTTAGCTCGAATTCTATATACTCCATCTAGTTTATTTTAAGTAATGCTTAACGCTAATGCATACATATAACAAAAATTAATATACAGCTTTTAATACAATATATTCTTTGTATATTTAAAAAAATATTATTTAATCAATAAAAAAACACTACTAGACACAAATGTCAACTACTGACAAAAAAATTTTTTTAAAAAAAACTGGTTAAAGTGAAACGGGGAGTATGTGTTTGGAATCGGTTTAGATAATAGCAAGAATACTCCCCAATGGAATCCGTTCGGATATTTTTAAGATTTGAGTTGAATTCGGGTTCGGATTTTTTGGGTTCAATTTCTTTCCCAAGACTACCCACCCCTGTTAAACAAGGCTATTTCAAAATAGCAAATATGCCTCAGGTCACTACTAATTCGTAAAGAAGATTATGGGGCCGTACGTATCATACGTTTTTCATTCTATCAAAAGTCCAAAACGGAGAAGCTAAGTACAAAAACAATTACAACGTTAGTATGTTTGGTCGGAGAAAATTCAAGCTTCGGTTAAGATCAACGAAGATAGAATCACAACGTATGCAAGGAACACAAACATCGCAATCTGTATCATCAATCTTGAGTTTTCTCTCATGTTTGGTGACGTCACCGACCTGTCACAAACATTTTGTATTGCTTTACACAACAAAAGCCATGACAAGCAAGGAGAAAATGAGTGTTGATTTGTTGGTGTTTACCTTGCTATACGCTGTGAGAGCCGATGAAATGGTAAACTTTGTATGAAGACAATGCCTGGCCCCGTAAGAGTCGCCGTTACTACGTTGTCACCCTTTTGGAATTTGCATACACAAGTCAGATAATGAGACAACAACGAACAAAACAGAAACCCTGAATATCGTCTTCTCATTTAAACAAATATGTACCCCGAATATTGCTCGTCTCAGTGGAACATTGTACTTGATTTGGACATCGATTGAGGGTGTGAGAGCAGCGATGCAAGATACATCAATGGTAAGAATTTCTCCTACCTCTAGATTTTTCTGTACGACTAAAACATGTTTAAGATCGTTATGTCAGTTTTCTGGAGAGGGGGGGATGAAGAACGTAAACGGGAACAAGATTTAGTTGAGATAAAAACCTTACCTGAGCCACCGGCGAGAATAAAAGCAAGACCTTGTCCAGATAGGCGTTGTCTGAGATATCCCTGCAACAACAATACTAGCGTGAGTATAAACCAAAGATAAACCGGGTAATCTCTTTAATATTTGGAAGGCACATTCATATATTAAACATTTCCCAACAAGAATCTAAAAGGCATAGATATAGAATGAAAGTTCTTCTAACCTCTGCACTGGCGACAACAATGTTTCTTGGCCTCTGGTCAACGGAGTTGACAACCTTCACATCTTGAACAGAACAAAGGAATGCATCTGGCTACAGAAAACGAAAACAAGGTCTCACGCACCTCTATAGAAGCTTGGTCTAAAATGGGGAAGACGCTGAAAGCTAAGTGTCCACATGTTGTGGGAACAAAAAGACTCTACCTGACATAAGATCTCACCTCCAAACATTGCCAAATCGATCTACAGAAACACAAAATAACCAAAGATTACCAGAAAAACAATCAAAGAATTAGATCAGGATGTACCGTACAGTAAGCCACATCATTGATCTGAAGCAAATTATAAAGCACACGAGAACATAAAATCACTAACCGGAAGAATCCTAGCCAAATAAGGTGCAGCGATACCCACAAATCCATCATTTTGCCCATTGTTTCTAAGAACTATACTGCTTACACTCTTGCCCAAAATCCACTGCAACACTCCAACTTCTTGTTCGGGAGTGTATGTATTTTCCATCTCGATAGACCCAGACATGTAGCACATAGAACCTACAGCACCGTAACAAATTAGTAAAACACGAAACGAATCTAAAACTGAACATAGAAGTTGGGGAATTACCAGGCTTGGCAATGACTTTCTCCTCTGGCTTTAACATTATCTGCCAACAGAGAGATCAATGGTTGGAGAAGTTTAAAAGGAAGTGACATATAACCGCAAAAAATGCAAAGAACATTTGCTATTTTGAAGGCAATCTATCTACCTGAACTACTTGAGCTTCACCACCCAAAATCTGGAAAGGTGTAACTGTATCTTGTTGACTCTGCATCGAAGATCATTTATTAGATAACACAACATTGACATCATCTTCTCAGAAAACGATAGACATGAAGAAACTTCTATATTAGCCTTAGCAATCACAACTGCTAAAAAAGGAAATCTAAAATGCTCTCTAATGAGCAGGATCACTCGTTTAGCAACTAAATCGAAGGAAGCAAACAGCAAATCAACATGGATTTCGCTTAGACCTACTTGCAGTGAATCTCAAATACTATCAAATCGGAGATTAAGCAGTACACGACGGCGATGAAATAGTAAAATCATAGCGAGATAATTGAAGAGAAAGAGAAGCAAACCTGGTAGACATAAGGCTGAAACGGAGTTGAAAAAAACGGTGCGGCCATTGGTGGTGGGTGAAAAGATCGCCGAAGAAACTTCGACAGATCTGAGAAGACAACAGCAATTCTCCAGACAATTTGAAACGATCAGATCGCCAAAATAATAAAAAAACCGAAGCTGTAGAAATTCGAATTTTTCTTCACGGCGTACAGAGGTTTCTCTCCGGCGAGTCGGCGGCGAACGACGGGAGAAAAATTGGTAGGGAATGAATTTTATTGGCAGATGACACGTGGAAACAATTTACGTGGCGGATTCTCATTGGTTATTATAAGCAAAAACACGTAATAGTTAGTGGCAACTACTCGTAAATACCAAAATACTCCTGTCCTTGTTTTGTCAAAACGACTTTGCGTTTACTTCTCGAACCCTCTATATGAGTTGGTGTCTATTATTCCAAAACCATCCTATCAGTATGTCTCCTCAACGGAAGCTTTTTTTTGGAACTGTGACCAAATGTTTAAAGGTTTTTGCACCAGATTTCATGACCGATTCCGAAAGAATGAATTTCTTGCCGATTATTATATGCTTCAAAAGTTTTTAGAGTTCTACGAGCAGAAATGCTCGTTGTGATCTCATGTGTTGCAGAAAGTTTTTTCATCGGAGATCTCGTACAAAAAAAACAAGTCTCCTCATGAATAATGATTTCGTATTCTATTTGATGTCTTTCTTTGTCTTGGATTGGTTTAGTTCGGATGGTTATTGAGCCAAATAGAAATATTGATTAGTAGTTAGCTTTAGCCATCAAGATAATCTCTTCTTTTGACATTGGGTTATCCGGTCTTTTTTTTACTTCGCATCTTCTTTAATTTGGTTCACAACATCACGTGGCTTGAAAAACTCATCACAATTTTCTTCATAATGAATATATGGCGCAACATAAGAAGTGTTGTAGCTCAATCAAGAGATACGATACAACTCTTGGTACCTATTTGCTCAATCAATCTAGTTCAAAAAGTAGATTTAATTCGATTTCCTAATTGATGATGTTAATCAAATCGAAGACAATGGAAAGAGAAAGCTCTTGAGATTAAATTTCTAAAACACTAAACCATGTCGCAGTCTTTAGCAAAACTTTTTATAACATTTAGTCAATCTTTTTCACAAGTCAATAGGATTAAACAACACTAAAATCTACTAATATCTGATAGCTAAAATTGATCTAGACTTAAAAGAAAACAAATAAGTATTAGTTCAAATAAAAGTAAACAAAATTAACTTTGAAGATGTTTCCGCCTTTATTATATTGCCGCATCAACATGGACAATTTTACGTAATGCAAGTCTAACTAACTAAAATGAGAAGATAGAGATCTTTTAACCTATCCACGTAAGTTCTCAAGAAGTATTTTGCAATTTGCATGTAAGCAGTTAAAAAACCAAAAGCATTACAAACCAAACTTATACCATAAAGCAAAATGGCTTTAGGAGCATATACTAAGTTTTGAAATGCTTCATAGATAATCCGTGTGTATTTAAGCAATTGCAAGATATTTCTTGAGAAACTTACGTGGATATAGGCTAAAAACCTCTATTTTCTTCTTTTAGTTAGTTATTAAACTAGAGGTTAGTCTCACGCGTAGCGTAGATCATGTGTGTTGTGTTTCTTTTTTTGTATTTTGTGGTGTGGATTGGTCCCATTTTTATTATCTAACTATTCAAAGGATTATTATATTTGTAGTCTATTACTTTGGTACCTTATTATTGTTTTTTTTATTTATAGGAAGGTAAAAAATGTTTTAAATATAGTTTAATATTAAACAATTAGTTTAATTAGTTTAATCAGGTTTGAAACTTCATACAATACCGAAATTAGTTTAAATATATTCATTCAAGAATTTCTGTATAAAAGTTATTTTCCCTTAATATTTGAAGGGTGAATTACTATCTTTGCATTTGTTAATATTTGGATTTCATATATGCATTTTTTATTTGACGGCAAATGGAAGGAAACAAAATCTATTTAAGATAAAGGAATTATGGAAATGAAAACTAAGATATTTGAAGATAAGGTTATTTTGGTTTAAAGGACGTAGCTAATAGAAAGTACCCGCATAATTGATAATTTGTTTATCCCACAAATGAGTAGTGTTGGTTATCTCTATTTTTCCGCCTCTTGTGATAATAACCCCTTTTATTTTCTCAGTTTGAGTTTTTTTAACGCTTGTTTAGTAAGAGCTATACTTACTGAATGTATAGGAAAAAATACGTCATCATTGTATATTGTTGTTATTTGCATGAGTTGTCCTAGTTTAGACATGATGGATAAGTTTTTTATTATTACCTAGCTATCTCTCATGGATGGCTCATCAAATATGTGACCTGCAATTTGAAGGTATATTTGAAGTACCTTTTAACTGCTATTTTTAAAACTTATTTGTTTCATATCTATTTTTCTTAGAAGGTCGTTATAGATTTCTTTGTAGAGAATTTTTTTTGGCGTTGTCTTTTGGTTCCTCTTCTCCCTGTAAGATGCGTAGACCTCAAGGAGTTATAACTGTTGAAAGAGCAACATCTAGTTTTCCGTGGCTGAAAACTGGTTGTGTCAGGTATAGGATAACTTGCTTCAAACTTTGTCCTTGAATTTGCTTTATAGTCATCGTGTAGCTGAATCTGATCGGAAAATGGCGATTGCGTAGTTTTTGGTTGGTGAAAGAATTATCCTTGTAATTAACATCTTTTCACCAAAATTTGTCCCGGTCACGACTTGCGCCTCTAGCACCCTCTCTCCTAGCTGGATTATAGTTAATCTTGTTATGTTACATAGATTCGCTCTTTGGTTTATGTTCCTTAACAACATAGCACACACGCCTATCTTGAGTCGAAGCTTGTCTTCTGGGAGGCCATGAAACTCCAAGGAGTTTAAATACTCAAGTGGATATAATGTCTCATAATCTTCACCGATTGTTTCCACTTTTTCGTAGCTGCATGCACTTTTTCTGATTATTTCGACAATTTATGTGACCTATGGTATATCGTAAGTCTTTTCTTTGTTTTTTTCTTACTATTCTTATTATGAGGTCTTCGATATCGTTGGGCTTAAAGCGGTCTCTTGTTTTGCAAAAGAATTTATAGAGGCAGTTGTGTTCGTCCACCATCTTAATTAGCCCCTCAACAATTTCTTTTTGTATTTCTCCACCAAACGTCATGCGTGACATGACGTTTAGCCAGTTGTGTACCTCGTTCTTTGTGTCGACAATATACATTTTTAGAATTGTGGTGGTTTTTCAAGCCTTGGCAGCAATAAACTCTTGCGATGGTAATTTTGGCCATGTAACCTAAAACATGGGGGGTCCATTTTATGTTGGCACATAGTTGTCTATCTTCCCTCTGATAGATGTCATAGCGAGCAGGGTGTTGTATATTCATTGTAGAGACCGAAATGAATAACTTCTTCTGATAAGTACTTCTAGGTAAGGAGGTGGATGTCTTGGGGGTGGGGTGGTGTGAGGGGAGGGGGGTTGTTTCACACGTCCTAGTTGACATCATATTGTGAATATTGATGTCCTGGTTCGGTTGTTTCGTCTGTCGTTCAAAATACCAAACAAAGTCGTTGCAATATGTGCAAAAAAATTGTAATTCATAAACTGATTAAATTAGGCTACTAAAATCTTATCTAGATTTTATTAATATTTTTTAGAAAACCCATTTTAATAATTTTTTTATATGAGTAAACGGATCTGAAAAATTATTTAGTTTCTTTCAATTATTATTTTGAAAATAATCAAAGTAAAGCATATTTTAAAATAACAAATGATTTTTAGTTATATAATATTAATATTTAGTTATTTTATAATATAAGAGAATCCCAATTTTTGGAAAAGGTTTAAAAACATAAGCTAACTTAATTGTATAAATAATAATGTATCAATAATTATTCGTTTCTATTTTTGTAGTTTATAAAAAGTAAAAAAGTTCTTTAAAGTTAATGTGAACAAAACATAATTCTCTTTAAGATCATATTAACTGTGATCTTCCCAAACACACTTCTTAGTTGTAATTTTTTTAAATAAAAATAAGTGTCTCTAAATCATATTATTTTTATCAAACATTATAGTTTTTTCATTGTATTATTGTTATAATTAAAATTAGTTTTAAAAAAAATATGATTCAGTCTACAACGAGTTAATTGAGACTCGTATTATTTAAAAAATGAAGTTATGATTTAGTTCTTCATAGGCTAATTACTTTAACCAATATTAAAAATTTAGTCCTACGTATTAATTTTCAAACATAAGTTATGTAATAATTTTAAAGATATTTAAAATTTTAAATAATCACAAAAATATTAATAAAGTGTAGTCATGTGCACAACACAGATTAAATCCTAGTTATGCTACACATAAACTTCATTATTATAAATGGTAGTTTAAATATGTAGATTACTACATTGTCTCTAGGGTGAATTTGAGCAATATTTATCCAAAAACATTAATTAGTTGTTAGAGAGGCGAAAAATATAGTGGGGATTTTTAACAAAGAAACCTTTTTCTTCTTGTGAACCAAAAAATTTGGGATCGAGAGTGTAATTTTGTTTTTGTTATTTATTGGTAGAATTCAAAACTAAATAATACTTTTTAGTATATTGAGTGTAATTATCAATATATCTATCTATATAAATAATATTTTTATTTTTTTCAGAGGCTTTAGTTAACAATTTTGTCTCTATAGTAGCTTAATATTTGATTGACAATAATATTTAGTTTATATATGTAGATTTCTACGATATGTTTATCCAATTAAATCTATCTCATTTAAAGAGAAATAACATTTTGAAAATTACATTTATGTCATGTGTTATTTACATTTTATGCCAATGGAACTTGAAATTTCATTAAAGATTTAAAATGTCAAATCAATTGTAATTAGCTAATCAAAAGTTAACAAAACATAACTTTTATACCTTTTATTTGGATTATAGTTATATATTTTATTTTTAAACAAATCTCATAATTTTTTTCGTTCTCCATTTTAAACAATTAAATATGTAAACATTATTGAAATATAATCAATACTATAATAATACAAGAGACTCTCCAAATGATGACACCTAAACAATTTTATGTTATGAGAAATTAACACCTCATAAAAATACATAAATCATGTGACCAATCAAAATAAAACATAAAGACACATCATTTCCAATATGAATACATCAATATAATATCACTTATATGTAAAAATGTTTAAGTTTCGACAATTAAAATTAAATATCATTTAAGGTGTCTTTCCAACTTCATTCGTACTGAGTAATTTGATTAAAAGTTTTTAGATATAGTTGACTAATATTTATTTGTATCTTTATTTCCACACAAGTACGAAAATATTTTTTGAGATAATCCAAATATCACAATTTGTATTAATCTCGACGTTTACCAAACTAGATTAGAAAATCCATAGAAATTATTCAAAATTTTAAAAATTTATAATTTCAATTTAAATAAAAAATGTTTTTGACACTTTGAAAATGTACAAGCATATTAAGGATCAACGAAAATGACTGAAACCTTTAGGAGTTAGTGTATTTTTTATTAAGTTTTATGTACTTATATTATATACTTATTTTAATCATATACCAATATGTGATAGTTAATGAAAATGTCCCGCAATATCGTGCGGGTATTTACCTAGTTATAACTAATATAAGTAATCTCACTCGTCGCATGTAATCTCCCTAATATAATTATATCCCACTTGTCAAATTTGTTTGTGGGCTAAGCAATATCCCACTTCGACAGAAGCTTCCTTTTCTATAGAAAATGTAATGAGTTAGCAACGCAGAAATAAACTGACAATTTTATTTTGGGGTGGTATTGAATTGTGGTTTTTAATGTATTTTGTTGTAAATGAATTTGAATGTATTTTAATATATTTGATTGAATTCTCTATTGTACATGATGTAATTGTAATTAATCTACTGTGTATTTTTTAAACATTGATTGAATCGAAAGTAACAACATCATTTATATTTTAATCTTAATTTTATTATAATTGATGAGCAATTTTTTTGTATTATGTTTTGATTAATTGTTATGCATTTACAATTTATTTATTATTCAAACTAGAGTCAGACACATCCAATTGCAACTGAACCTAGAACCCACGTCATCAAACTCAACCCACCAACCACCATAGACGAGTCAAACTAACGTAAACATATTAGACAGTCTAGACATGACCGGATCAGAAGCCAATGCCACACCACCAGTTGGATTTGTCATAAGAATGACTCCCCGACAACCAAATGGACCACCAACCTCTGAGAAGTCCTGACAGAGCCTCAAATCCGAATCAAAGACAGAGATCTCCAATCAAGATAAGGTGAAGAGGAGCATATCAGAATCCAAAACTCAAAACTTTGTTGGAGGCCTCCAAATCAGGAGAAGTCTAGCCAAAAAGTGGTATTTAGCCGCCAAATCCTCACCGGAACGGAAGCCTTACCTCTAAAACACGAAGATACTGTCTTGCCATCACTACAAATCAAGGTCCAAATCACCAATGTTGGTAACGCATATCAATTGAACCATGGAGAAGGATAGAGAGAGAAGAGAAAATGGTGCAGGAATATTTGTTGGTGGTGAGTTGAGCATCTCCATAAAAGCCCGACCCAAATTAAGCTCGGCCCATTTAAATTTTGAGGCCCATTAATTTTTCTATAAATAGAGAGTGCTCAAGGAAAAGAGACACAATTTTTTAGGGAGAGGAGAAATTAGAACTTTAGAGAGAGAAAGGTTTAAGGGAGAGAAAGAAGATTCAAACTCTCACTATTTTTTTTACATCTCCTAGGCAGTAACTTTCACCTAGGTTTCTAGTCTAGCCGATGACAAATTTCACAGTCTCAGTCCATCCGAGGACGAAGTTCACAATCTCTATCCAGCCGAGGACGAGATTCCAGTCCAGCCGAGGACGAAGTTCACAGTCTTAGTCTAACCGAGAACGAGATTCCAGTCCAGCCGAGAACGAAATTCACAGTCCCTGTCCAGCCGAGGACGAGATTCCAGTACAGCCGAGGAAAAAGTTCTCAGTCCTAGTCCAGCCGAGGACGGGATTCTAGTCCAGCCGAGGACGAGATTCCAGACACAGCCGAGGACGAGGTTCCAGTCCAACTGAAGACAAGATTCCAGTCAAGCCAAGGACGAGATTCCAGTTCAGCCGAGGACGAGGCTCCCAGACACTGCCGAGGACGAGGCTCCCAAAAATTACCAAGGGCGAAGCTCCTAGAAACTGTCGAGGACGAGGCTTCAGACAATGCCGAGGACAAGGCCCCCAGACACAGCCGAGGATGAGGCTTCCAGACACTGCCCATACGAGGCTCCCTTACGACGATGTCACAAATGACGAGGTAACAGACGATGATGTAACTTACGACGAGACCTGAGCTCCTAGGCTCACATCGAACTTCGAGGTAACAAAGAACTACGTTTGGGTTGATCCCGATAAGGGAACGTAGGCAGTCTCTTCGGAGACACAACTATTTCATTAAATATTTCCATGATTACTAACATATTCTTTGAACGTTAGCTCATTAGACGGAGATTGGGGACCCAAAATATTAAATGAAAAGTCACGTTCACAATTTCTATCATAGTTCGAGGAGCCAATACCCAGTTCATCAGTTGGCACCGTCTGTAGGGACACAATTTCTCCTAATGCACGAGTGAAGTTCTAACAAAATAATTGTAAGATTTCTATACTCAACTTTAAATACATAAATGAATAGCTTGAGGTCAAGCTCACATGTCTCAAGAATAAAGTATAAGTCGAGACCAACCTCAAAAAGGTATCCTCCCATTTTGTAATTAAACTACGATTTGCTTGATTCCTTTCGAGGATACGTAGGCAGCCTCGCCGAGGTCTAGCTGTATCTATATAAAAAATATTTAACTTATGATCTTTCAAAAGACTAAGTAAAGAGCAAGATGTCGAGCTTTCCTTCTTTAAACATGCTCTCCGAGAGCTAAACTGATTTTGATAATATACAACTCAGAAGATGGCCCAACTGATCCATCCTTAAGTCGGGGTCTTCCTCGCAATACATGTTTCTCATAAACAGATGGACTGATCTTCCAAATGACTGATTTGTTTCTTTGGTTTAATTGCAAAAGTATCCAAAAGTCTTAATGGCCCAATTGATTCCATTAAAGTCGAGTCCATTCTCGGAAATAAACCGAGTTCTTCAACTCGTATCTTGACTACTATCGTTTGGTCTAAATCTTCACGTTCTCAAAGAATGTAGTTAAGGGTAAGTCGGGTCCATCCCGCACCGAATAAAGCTAAGTCGGGTTTGTCCCGCACCGAATAAAATCTAAGCCGGGTCCGTTCCGCATCAAAGATATTTAAATGTGCCGACCTCAATCTAGGCCGAGCCATTCACCTTTTAAATTCGCCGATCTCGTCCCTCATCGTCGAACTGAGGGGGGATAAACTGTTGGTGTTGGGTTGAGCACCCCCCCATAAAAGTTCGACCAAAACTGAACTCGGCCCATTTAAAAATTTGAGGTCCATTAGCCCATTAATTTTTCTATAAATAGAGAGTGCTCAAGGAGAAGAGACACAATTTTTTGGGGAGAGGAGAAATTGGAACTTTAGAGAGAGAAAGGTTTAAGGGAGAGAAAGAAGAAATAATACTTTCAAACTTTCACTATCTTTTTTTACATCTCCTACACAGTAACTTTCACCTAGATTTCCAGTCCACTCGAGGACAAATTTCACAGTCTCAGTCCAACCGAGGACAAATTTCACAGTCTCAGTCTAGCCGAGGACTAAGTTCACAGTCTCTGTCCAGTCGAGGACGAGATTCCAGTCCAGCCGAGGACGAGATTCCAGTCCAGCCGAGGATGAAGTTCACAGTCCCTGTCCAGCCGAGGACGAGGTTCCACTCCAGCCGAGGACGAGATTCCAGTCCAGCCGAGGAAAAAGTTCCCAGTCCTAGTCCAGTCGAGGACGGGATTCCAGTCCAGCCGAGAACGAGATTCCAGACACAGCCGAGGACGAGGTTTCAGTCCAGCCGAGGACGAGATTTCAGTCCTGCCGAGGACGAGATTCCAGTCCTGCGAGGACGAGATTTCAGTTCAGCCGAGGACGAGGCTCCCAGACACTGCCGAGGACGAGGCTCCCAGAAATTACGAAGGGCGAAGCTCCCAGAAACTGCCGAGGACGAGGCTCCAGACACTGTCGAGGACAAGGCCCCCAGACACACCCGAGGACGAGGCTTCCAGACACTGTCCATACGAGGCTCCCTAACAACAATGTCACAAATGACGGGGTAACAGACGATGATGTAACTTACGACGAGACCTGAGCTCCTAGGCTCACATCGAACTTCGAGGTAGCAAAGAACTACGTTTGACTTGATCCCGATAAGGGTACGTAGGCAATCTCTTCAGAGACGCAGCTATTTCATTAAATATTTCCATTATTACTAACATATTCTTTGAACGTTAGCTCATTAGACGGAGATTGGGGACCCAAAATATTAAATGAAAAGTCACGTTCACAATTTCTATCATAGTTCGAGGAGCCAATACCCGATTCGTCAATATTGTTGATATTTTCTTTTTTATTCTGGAATACATTAAAAAGTTAGAAAATGTATCGGATTTGTTTTACTTTATTTTGGACAAGAGAATACACCCAAATCCAATTTTACTAAAATCTTCTAAAATACAACATGATCTTAAATAACAGATTTTTTGGTGTATTCTAAATTACGTTGTAGAAGCACATAATCCAATAACAATACAATTTAATGTATTTTGATCAAATACAAAAATGAATAACATTGAATTTGACTTTGATTTTGAAATACATCAAATTCTATTAAAATACATAGTTTAATAACACCTTCTTTATTTTTTTCAGTAAGCTGAGACAATCATTCTTAATTTCGAATTATTTATTTATTTTTAACAAACTTATATAGGGAGCCAATGGTCTTTTTGTCCCCTTATGACAAAGCCAATTTTATAAATGCTAAAATAGTTAGAAAAGTAAGAACAAACAAATCAAGAGTTAGATAGAAGAGCATAATGTTTGTTTTCCTTTATATGTGTTGTCGTAAATGGTGTGAACTTGATAAGCATGAAAAGAAGAATGGTTTCACTAACACTCTTTTACATATGGCATCTTGGATGGTAAGTATGATTAGTAGCTTTTGGGACTGTTTACTCTTTTCATTGGTGCATTTGGGCCAAGACACTTTGAACTTGTCGAAAGTAGTTGATGTATTTGTCAGTATGACCTAAAATAGAGTACTAAAACCTACGGAGCGTGAGAAGTTATCTGAGAAATACTCACTAAGTTTTTAGCCTAAAATAGAGTTCCCCAGGTTTGTCAAAATACGTCTTCTCCAACTCTTGTTTCTTCTACCCTTAAGGTCTTTAGTTCAGTTTGGAGTAGTTGAGCTGCGAACCACTATGTTTTATCAAAAAATATATTCATTGATTATTGTTGGTCATGTATAATAAGAGAAGAGTTTTATTGCAAGAGTTGAGATATAATGTGAACAGAGAATCAACAGAAAAGATTTAGCCAAAAAATAAGAAACGTTGTCAGATTAGTAAGATAGATCGATCCTTTTCATACCCGACAAAACCCAGATTTGGTGTCATTCCTTGCAAAATACAGTTTCCTCCGTGACATATCTGATGATGGACAAGCTTCAGGGATAAAAACATAGGATCTTCCGTTCCCACCAACAAAACGGAGGTTGTGGTTAACTGTCAGAGGAAGTTGTGGAGTCACGCGAGGAGTTGGAGAGGCGAGCAATGAAGAGAGGGAGGGTGGTGAATTGAAGGTCGTGAAGAAAGAAAGCGTAACAGAATAGGGTTTGTGTAGAGAGGTTTGGGAGCGACGGGGATAGAGATTGCGAAGAAGACAATGTCGCCCAGGGTATGGCCGAGCAAAGGTTATGGATCGCGTGGCACATGAGATGGTTGAGAAATCTTGACGTTTTTGGGTTGTAGATAGCATGATGTTGAGTCAGCGTTCTTTGTAAACGGTGTAGCGTTGGCTGGCGAGATGGCAGAGCGTTGGAAGCTGATGTGGCAGAAAATGGGCTTTGGTTTAAGGCTTAGGTAGACACATTGAGAAGCCATAATTAAAAATTTTTAATGATGATGATGATGATGATGATGATGATATGACAGAGAGTATGGAAAAAACACAAATAATGAAAAATGAGTATAAACATAAACATATGAATTGAACCAAAATCATATGAACTTTTTTTCTTGTCCTAAACCCATTCAATAAGTTTTTTTAGATTTTTTTTGTTCTATTTTATAAGTTTTTCTAAAATATCTATGTAAATCTTTAATTTTAAGCAATATAACAGTACTTAAAAAATTATTGGTTAAATTATTTTTGATTAGATATAAATAATAAGTTTTGATATAAAAAGAAAAAAATCTTAAATTTCAACTTTTTAACTAGAAAGACTTATATAATAGGATAGATAGAGAATTTAAAAACATAAAATTAAGAATGGTTCTCAAACTATGATCCATTAATAAATAAAATATGTATTAATTCCTATCTAATTTAGGACACGTAAATATTGTTAAAATATTAAGCAACAAAACATTTACATAGAAAAAGTTTTAGAAAAATAATTAGACAAAATCCATGCGTAGAAAATACATCCACATCTAGTATTATCAAAAAGAAAAATAAAGTTTTCTCGTAGACTACTCTTTCTCTCTCAATTACTATTGTCCGAAATAAATAAATCTTTCGGCTCTATAAATTTTGCTGACACAATCACGGATAAGCATATGTGAAAAGCTTGTTACAAACGGATAAAACCTTGCATGGATGACCAAGGACCAGTGCTACCGAGAAAAATGAACTATACCTTAATCAACTTGAGCGACTCTATAGAAGACAATAAATAAAGACATAAAAAAATATTATTTATATTTGTGGATATCTACAAAATATTCATCGAATCTACATGATAATCTGTTATAAATAAGGGAATCAAAACCCTAAGATCGACATACGACTCAAACACTCGACAACAAAGAGATTGCAATAGGATATAGGATTTTTGCTCTTATTTTGTTGTATTCTTTATTTTTATCAAAGTATCAATAAAATTTACGTTTTGATATTTGCTTTTAATAGTAACATAACGAGTTTTGCCCAAATTTTACCCTAACAATTATTTTTCCTTTCAACATTATTAACAATAAAATGTTTGCTTGAATCCTTTAAATCATGTGTTTGTGAGAGATATTGAGCTATAAAGAAAATATTATGATCATTCGTTTCTCTCTCTGTATCTTGTGTCTATTGACAATGCATTCAGAAGGGGAAAAAGCATTAGCTTATGAAGAGTTATGGTAGAGATTTGATCGAGGAGGCAAGTAAGCTTGATCATTTCATCGGCCGAGACGACGAGATTTAAAGAGTCATTAGGATTCTTTTTAAGGACAATTGTTGGGAGATCGACCAAGATGAAAAGCAAAAAATGAAAATATCTAAAATATATTTTAATATCTTAGTTTAGAAATATTTATGTTTATTTTAACTTAGAAAATAAGATTTATAAATTGTCTATAAACGAATGTAACTTGCACAATTATTCATATAAAAGTCTTTACAATTTTTTTTCTAAACACTTTTGTGTTCTCAATGTCGGCCATGGGAGGAAGTAGGGAAAGCATCTACTTCCAACCCTCACTAGGATAAGTGAAAAATCGGCCCAATTTGTACAAAAGTTCTTGTTAGCTCAGGTGGTAAAGAGATTTTAGTTTGTTACTAAGTGTCATACGTTCGAACCATCCAAACTAAGAACAACCTTGTTCTAGTTATGCATAGAGGAATACTTCGTATTTTTAACACACAAAAAAATATTGGTGATCACGCCATCATTCGAGAGGTTGAGACGTGTCCTATTGAAATTAACTTATTAAAAATTATTAATAGTAATTATAAATTTTATATCTTCTATATTGAATCAATGAAATCATAAAAAAAACTAACCAACTAACAATTGATATATCTCTATCAATTAAAAAGATGTTTCGCAACAATTTAAGATGAAATAGTTATAGTTAACGTGAACTACTAAATTAATATACAATGACTTTTTGTGCAAGATCAATAGTAATCTTTGATATCTTCTCTATATCATGTTGTAATTTCTTAACGATTTTTTTGTTTTGCTTTTGGCGCTTACAATTGACAACAATATTAACACTTTTTTTTTTAATTGTATGCATAAATTTTATCAAATTAGTTTAATTATAAATTATATATAAAAATATATTTTGACAAAATGGAACTACAAAAAATACCGCCAACAGCACGGATAATCATGTAGTATGAAATAAAATGTTTCTGATTTTGACACACCACTTAGTCCTTTAAGGCCCACTTTTGATACCATTGGGCCTGGTTTAGTGTTGCCTAATGATGGATACCGGTTTAACCCGGGTCAGATTTATTTAATTTCCGTTTCCAATTCGATTAGCTTGGTCAGAAGATAAACAACTTTCTTTCATTTATTTAAAACTAACAAATGTTAATTTTCAGTTCCTAATAACAATATTAGTACAAATGAAACGAAAATTAACGCATACAAATACAAAGAAAAAATGTAACAACAATTTTTTGTTTGTTTTTTTACTTTTTTTGCCTCTCCCTAATGATCAAAAGCTGAACTAAAGCATCCTAAGAAGTTAAACAATCTAACAAAGCAAATGTTATTTTAAGTTACTGTGACCAAGAACTAACCTGTAAAATCACAAACCACAGACAAAGAGATTGCCATTTTCCACAATCACATCTTAAATCTTTAAACAGCTTGTACCACGCTTTTGATATCCGAACCATCAGAGCTAGTGTTTGGGTGAAATGCTGATTGTCTTGACGATGAACCATCGCCGAGCTTCAGTGAAAGAGACTGATCGGATTCCCCATTCTTGTTGGACTCTCCGAGGCTAAGCTTAGACATACCAAGAAGCTCATCCACTTTGATGGGAGCTTTCGAATGAACAGCGGTTGGTCTGAGAACCTCATGAGTTTCCTCTTTCTTGGTTGGTTCAGGGACACACCCAGCGGGCCATATCGGGAGTGGAAACGGATAATATGGTGAGAAGTAGGCCGGGTATAGTATGGGGAACGAGCCAGGGAGCTGCGTTTGCGGCTGTGATTGCAACTGTGTGGGTTCTTCTGGTATGGAAGAAGAAGAACCACCAGCTGCTGCAGCTGGTTCCCCGGTGGTAGAGTTTGTGGAGTCCATGGATTCACATTCTTCGATCTCCAAGATCGATGGTGCTTGAAGAGAGCTAGGAGCAGGGGTCCGATGAACCAAGTCAGCACTTTGCATTTCTGTTTCCACAGGAGTGTTCTCTGCTTCCGGTTCTTGCAAATCCATTGGAATATCACCTACCTGCAAGAACAAATCACAGCATAAGGAGAATAAAGAAAAAGGATTACATTTCAAGAACAAATTCTCGCGAGAAGCCATCTTGCGGTTCTGAGATCAGAAGGAGTTAAAGCTTCATGCTTTCAAGCTTTGGAACAACGATAGCCGGCAAAACGGTATCCTCCAGTATTGGAACAGAATGCAACTCATAATGAAATGAAGAAGGCAAGCGAAACCGCCGTACACACCATCGCCTCGGTATCACTAACTAATCACTTCACCGATCAAAAATGCGTTTTTTGAAGGAAGAAGAAGCAAACAAACCTCATCAGGAACCATATCAAAGAGACTAGAACGTCTTTTGCGACGAGACACATTAGATTGTCTAATAAAATACTTCTGAGCATGACTAGCAACTTGTGTTGGTGTCCTCGTAGTCACATAGTTTCTAGAGATACCTCTCCAATCTCCTTTCCCCAATTTCTGTAAACCTAATAAGAACATCCTGTGTTCCTCCTCTGTCCATGGAGTTCCTAAACAAAAACCCAATTTTTAAACTCAACTCAATTTCACAAATCATACAAATGAATTGAAATCAATCTGCAAAATTCAAAAAAAAACCCAGAAAAATTGGAAATGAATTAGATAGATACCTTTCTTTCTCTCGCGGCTAGAAGAAGACCCAGCGACGAAATCTTCAGAAGCATACCCATCACCAGCGACATGGTCATGAACATCACCCGGAGAACCCGGAGTATTCGACCCGGTTCCTACATGCCCACCCGACCCAGAACCCGTGTAATGACTAAGATTACCCATACTTGCACATTTCCGGATCGACCCTTCGGTGAGCCTAACGCCAAAGAGCTTCACGCCACGATTGGGACATGTCCGAGAGTTGTGGCCATTGTGATTGCAGTGAGAGCAACGGCGAGTCATACCCGACCCGATTGTTATTTTCTTAAATCGGATCTGATTAGAGTCGAGTCGGGTCCTCCTCGGTCGTGGATCGGATCTTAGCTGATCGCAGAAACACAGAATCTGAGAGAGGGAAGAGAGAGGTGGAGAGGGAGAAAGACAATAATATCGGTTTATCTTGGTCGGATTTATTACAAAAATTCGATTTATCTGGCCCGAAGTTATTGTAGATTTTTTTTTTTCTTTTAATTTATTTTGTTGTTATGTTTGTATATTTATAATATTAGAAAATATTTTCGTGTCATTTTTTTTTTCTATATTCATAGACTAATGGTCAATGCAGCTTGCTGGAATTTACTTTTGGAAGAAAATTTTAAATTACTTGACTAAGTCCAAATAGCTAATATTACTAATAAATATTAATGCCACTTTTAGTTTCTTTCTTTTCTTGTTGAAAGTTTTTTTTTGGTTCGCAAATCTTTAAGTTATAACTTCAAGCCACAACGAATAGACCAACTGTAACCAAAGCTCTTTACTAGCCACAGATTAGATTAGTAGTTTACACTATCCAATCTTTAAAATATTTAATAGTTTTTGGTGAAAAAAAATATATATTTAATAGTCTTTCACGCGTTGCATACGGAACCTTTGACTATATTTTCAAAAGTTACAAACAAAAAAAAAGATAATGACAACTGTTTAGTAAAGATATCATTAGAAAAGAAAACAAATGGCAACATCTTACACTAAGAAATGATTTATAGAAAGCGCCAATTTAAAAAGTTGTTTTATTATTAGCTGTGTTTTAAACAGTTACAGGCTTACAGTTGTAAAAGTTAATTTGGTAAAAATCTAAAATTAGTCCTATGATAAATAAATATATAAATTATCATAACACCATAATCATTAATTTATACGCAAATTAAACTAAATAAACCATAATTTTTGTTTTATGACAAAAAAAAAAATACCTACGAGTACGAAGAAAAAAAAGAGGACGAACATAGATGATTGATTAATGTACAAAACGAGTGGATGGGTTTAGTCGTATAGATTAGTAGGTCCCACGTCTAAAGGCCACGTGGACACGAGGAGAGCGGCTTATCCAGAAAGGAAAATATTCGTTTCCCTTTGGTCAGATCTTATAGGATTCCTTCTCAGGCTTTTCTCAGCCGTCCACGTGGCTTCCTTAGTCGGTGGCATATTCTCTCGCATATTTTCCACTGTGTATATAAATTAAACTGTTAATTCAAACTTTAGTCAATTAATGATTTGGAGACAATAAAAAAGATTTTATTAGTAATTTCTTAGGTTCAAATTTTATACCGTAATACATTAGGATCCGGGATTATAATGCGGGAAGATATGTTAAAATTTTAGTTACGATATTAAAAATTTAAATTGATTATTGACGTTTTGATAAAAAAAATTGATGGCTGGCGTAGTAAAGATCCGTATAATTTAATTTACTATTATTAAATTAATATACTATTTAATCGTAAGTTACAATGTTTTGCGTTCTTACAATTTTATGATTTTATATTAATTTTTGACAAAAAATATAAATATAATAAAAAATATAAAACATAAAAAATGAAAAATAAGAAAATATTTCAAAATAATAATATTTTTTCTTTTTTATTGTTTTAGCATTTTTAAGAGTTAGTTGATTTAAAATAAAATTTTCTATAAATCTACATTATAAATTGACAAATGTTATAGTCTAAGCGTACGACGATACCTGTTAAAATATCGTGAATTACGATTATGCATACGTGTAGAGTTTTCGCGTTCAATTTTATATAATAAGATCTACTACTATTTTATTCTAAAAAATCCAACTAAGTAATTCGATTTACTAAATAAAACAAAGTTTCTAACGACTTTAAACACTTTCTAAATACTGGCTTTCTCGAACTTTCTTATACCAATATAATTTGCATGATCAAATATATTTTTTTTCACAATGGAGCCAGTGAACTTTTCTTAAGACATTTAATAAAGTTTGACCAACTGAAACGACAATAAAAAAAAAAAAAGATGTGGACCACAGGCAAGCCCAATCTCGAGGCCCTAGTTTTCTTCCAAGAAATTATTGAACATCAGCATATTTTTAATTGAATTTCGAAATATATATCATCATGTTGAATCTTAAACTTTTAGCGGATCTACGAATAAAAACAAGAAATTTGATATCATGGACATTAAATTATCTGTTTATTCGTACAGACATCAATAACTATTGTACCCTACTTTATATTTTTGGCGGGTTCCTAACAGTAATATTTAATTATTTTGACTAGAGACTGCTTCTTGTACCAAATTTAAATGATTTTTAAAGTTATGCAAATTTATTAAGAAAAAGTAAAAATTACTATGTCTTTTTACATAAAAAATATTTATAACAGAAACTGTACAACTAATAAAAAAATGTACTAAATTTGTCTTAAAAGTCTAATAAATTTAATTTTTTTGTATACATCAACTAAACTAAAAAAATTATAGAACATCAATTAAAGTGGTCTATACGGAATAAGTATAATAACTATTTATGCGTATTCCCCAATTTAGAAAATGTAAACACACACAATACTGTCATTATGATATTTGTTACACAAATTAAAAAAGTCGTTAAAAATTTTTATATGCCTTTCATCAATACATATAAATAAACTTGAATTTGTTTATAAAGTTGCACTAAAAGTAGAAGACACTTTGAGAACTAAAACTAAAATTTTAAAACGACATTTTTTGTGAAATTGAGTCAGTATTGTTTAGTAGTTCAGCTATTTTATACACTGCTTTTCTTTTTCACAACTATTGTCCTTTTTATCGTCAATGTAAATATTTTAAGTAAATTTCAATTTTATCTTTAACTTTAAGTCTATTAACATACATATTTTACATAATGGATTAATAGAAAAAGTAAAAAACAAAACTTACATTGTTCTCGTGACATGTGAAAAGTGCTACAACAACTCTTACAAATTAAACGAAAAAAGTATTACTTACTATGTTACCTTTTAAGTGTCGTTTTAGAGTGTATCATGAAAAATTGGAAATAAAAAAATTAAATTATCTATAATAATTTTGTCATAAATACTTAAAACACTAGGATTTACTTTTATACTAATATAATTTGTTTATTACACTGGAATTAATTTAGGTCAAAATATGAATTTTATTGTAAAAATTATATTGAAATATGATAATGACATTTAATTTATAACAAAAAAGACTAGAATCACACTTAAAAATAGTGGAAGCATTACTTAATTATTAATCATTAATTGGAAAATGTATTTTTCTATAATTTGAAGAAGAAAGAGCATCATTGGATTTTGGAATTTAAAAATGATTAAAATAGAAACGAATTAAATGCAATCGAACAACCATAAAGTGAATGTAATTGAATATTTGCGCAGGCAGCAGCAACATCTGATTCAAACTTGGTCTCCTTTCGTCTAGGCTAAGCCACACGGTTACTTTGTTCTCTGCGTTTACTCTTCTTCACTCTCCTCTCTTCACGATTTGTGACTTTGAATCAATTTCTCATGTTAAATTTGAGCTGAGTTTTAACAATTGAGCTTCATGGGTGGTTTTGATTTGACCAAAGAAGGTAAAAAGCAGAGAAGAATCGGAGAAAAGGAAGGTTCTTGGCGTTGCCCAGATAGTCATAAACATGGACGATCTAAAAGGTTACTTACTCTCTCTGAGCTTAAAGCTCAATCTTTTGACTATATTGAGTATTATATATGTTAACTCCACTAATGGCTTGTGTTGAGATTGGTTCCTTAAGCTTCAGGCTTTGAAAGTTTAGTCTTGCTGTTTCTTGCACACCAAGTGTTTGATTAAATGAAAAACCGACGTAGAAACTGTAAATAGAGATTTCTTCTGTTTTAAAATGTTCTTTCTCTAAAGAGAATTCTGGTTTTGTAATCTCCACAGTGCATCTTCAGAGCGAGATCTCCACGCTTCTAGTGATGAAGCTTCACTATCAGCCAAGAACATCACTAGAATGCAAGTAAGACCATGACGCTTTACTTCATTAATGACTGTTTCTTTTGTTCTTTTCTTTGAAGTTGATTTGTTTTGTTCTGGTCCAAAGATATCCTCTGTTCAAACAACAGCAAACAAGAAACTGAAACCTCCACATAATCGTCAGATATCTATTAAAAAGAATGCG
Organism: Anastatica hierochuntica; assembly: GCA_900406275.1. Taxonomy (NCBI): domain Eukaryota; kingdom Viridiplantae; phylum Streptophyta; class Magnoliopsida; order Brassicales; family Brassicaceae; genus Anastatica; species Anastatica hierochuntica. The sequence goes on along the minus strand of OVAN01000859.1, from coordinate 21,237 downwards.
TCTTCTAACGATAGAGCCTCCTTGGAACGAGATGTAAGCTCAATGCAGTTTCGTGTCTTCGTGTCTGTCTATAGCATGTGTAGTCTGTTGCATAAAGTGAAATGATTCCCTTGTGCTACACAGGTTGAGCAACTTCGCCTTCGTCTGCAACAGGAGAAATCTATGAGAATGGTTTTAGAGAAAGCAATGGGCCGTGCTTCAAGCAGTTTATCTCCGGGGCACAGACACTTTTCTGCTCATGTAACATTTGAGTTTTTTTACTTGAGAACAAATCGATAGATAGTTTTGTGAAGACTGATTTGAATGTTTTAGGCGAAGGAACTTATCACGGAGATTGAATTGCTGGAAGCAGAGGTTGCAAATCGCGAGCACCATGTGCTCTCTTTATACCGGAGTATCTTTGAACAGACAATTAGCAGAGCAGCTTCAGAGCAAAACTCAGGGATTTCTTCTCCAGCTCATCATATAAAGCAGTCATCAAGAAAACACCCAAGTGTCATTTCAAATGCATTTTGTTCCTCCAATAACTTCCCTTTAAAGTCTTGGCATGCTCTCCTTACTTTTAAAGATTTAAGCAGAAAAACCTCCACAAAGGACCAATCTTCTCAGTTCCAGGACACAAACTGTGTTCCTTCTGAAACTAGTTGCTCAGGCAAAGCAAAAGTAAACAAACGTGTCTATTTCCTCCGCCCCCTAAGTTCATCGTTTTGAGACTTTTCTAATTTTCTTATGTTCTGTTATTTTCTCTTTCAGTCTTATTCAAAGGATTCATTAACAGGGAAACCGCCATCACAGAGAACTCTAAAGGATCATTTGTACCAATGCCCAAGCAAGTTGTCGGAAGAGATGGTCAAGTGTATGGCTTCAGTGTACTTCTGGCTCTGCAGCAGTGCCAAGTCAGCAGATCATGAGAAAAGGAGAAGTTCACCGGTCCTATCAAGATCGGCGACTAGCAATGTGATCATCCCGAAGAATGTTATTACTGAAGACAGAGCTTGGTCCTGCAGATCCATGGTGGAAGTATCTTGGATCTCATCAGACAAGAGAATGTTTTCTCAGGCATCATATGCTTTTAACAACTATAGGTTTGTCCAAGAACCGCAATGTCTTGAAAACATCTGAACTTATTTCGGTTAAAAGAATGCATGATTTCACTTGCAGGCTCCTTGTTGAACAACTGGAGAGAGTTACTATAAAGGAAATGGACGGCGATGCAAAGTTAGCATTTTGGATCAACATTTATAATGCTCTCCTCATGCATGTAATGAATATACTTGATCTGATACAAAATCCTTTTGCCTTCGCTAATTCATGATTCAATTAGAGTAATCTTCTCTATATCTTCTCCAGGCATACTTAGCTTATGGTGTACCGGCTAACTCCTTAAGAAGGTTAGCTTTGTTTCACAAGGTATTCTACTTTTATCTCAAAATCTTAACATGAAAGCAGAGTCATATTTGAAAAGAGACTAATGGATTTGTTTACTGGCAGTCTGCTTACAATATCGGCGGCCAAATCATAAACGCAAACACCATTGAATTCTCTATCTTCTGTTTCCAGACTCCACGGAATGGACGTGTAAAAACGCCTTGTCCCTTACCCTTTGCCAACATTGAAATCAACGCGAATTAAATTTGACACTTTGCATCCAATCATATAACATACATTGCAGTGGCTTGAGACCATTATTTCCACGGCCTTTAGGAAAAAACCAGCCGAAGATAAAGCAAACTCAAAGCTCAGCCTTGACAAACCAGAACCACTTCTCTGTTTTGCTCTTTGCACTGGGGCTCTCTCAGATCCTGTGGTAACTTCTTTGACTCTTTGTTATCAATTCATTCACATACACTCAGAAATTTCGTCACTTTTCACTCAAAGAGTTTGTGCAAATGAATGGCTTTTAAAGGAATTGATTTGGTGCTAATACATGATGGGATTGATTGTAGTTAAAAGCCTACACTGCGACAAACGTTAAAGAGGAACTAGAAGCTTCGAAAAGAGAGTTTATTCGGGAAAACGCGGTTGTAAAGATGCAGAAGAAAGTGTTCTTACCTAAGATTGTAGAGAGGTTTTCTAAAGAGACTTCTTTGAGCTCCGAAGATTTGATGAGATGGTTAATGGAGAATGCAGACCAAAAGCTTGCGGAATCGATACAAAAATGCGTTGAAAATAAACGAAATTACAAGAAAGCGTCGCAAGTAGTTGAATGGTTGCCATATAGTTCAAGGTTCCGTTATGTATTCTCAAAGGATTTGATGGAGAAAAAGCCTTGGTGGGGTTAAGAATGTCGCTTGAGCTTTAAGAAACCTCTCTCGATGCCCTAATTCTCTTTAGTTTCGAAAAAGTCTTGCATCGTATGTTTGTAATCAAACGGTAGAAGAGAAAAGTGCTTTATTAATCACTAGTATTATGCCCCTGTTTGCAGGGACATATATTTTGCATTATTTTCAGTTTTATTTGTATATCATCATTCTCTTGCATCGTATTGGAGTAGAGACTAATGGTATCATTATGTGGTCTTCTTCTCGACAAAAAAACTTTGATATGCGTCTCTTGCTTTTATATACGAAAACATAAGAAATCAGAGAAAGAATAACAAAGAGTCAAAGCTTATACACATATATATATATATATATATTAGTGAGAAACATAGCTGGTACTTCATAATATGGCTTACTTATCGGAAAGGAGTTCGTGCTTCATTCTTCTTCTCGGTTTCAAGGAACATAAGCCGTTTCTTCTTATATTTGTACTCTTTCTTGACATCATCCTCTTAGACTTAGACATGTCTCTTTCATTGATACTTTTTCTGATTCAAAGACTTGAAAATCCTCTTCTTCAACTTGTAGTTTAAACAATATACAAAGAAATCTCCATGAAAGACCGAATGGAATCAACAAACAAAAGAAAATTCATGAAAAACAAAATATAAGAAGATAGAAGAAGTATGAAAAACGTGGATGATGGTTTGAGATTCAACGGTTACTATTTTTTAGGGATAATGGAGATAGTGGGGAATAAGAACAATTTAAGGGGAAAATTCTTAATAATAAGTTAGTTTTTTAAAAGAAAAATCGTGGGATGAATTTTACATATTATTATTTATATAACGAGAAAAAAATTGCAAAAGACACGTGTCATTCTGAGAATTGTCAATTGACTTATGCTTTATAAGTATAAAGATTTATTATCAGAACCGGCTCCAAGTAGCAAAATTATGATTCATTTTTAATATTTGAAATTATTAATCCTAGTTACATAAAAATAACTACATTTATCTGATTATATAAAGCATAACACATATCGTCAAATTGTAACTCAAATCATTTTGACATGCGTCAATAACCTAGGATTATTGACGTGTGTCAAGTATTTAAAATTTGTAATTTTGTGCAAGCAAATTTTCTATTTTTACATAGTTAAATAAATTTTCTATTTCTATTAACAATTAAAGTTGAGTATTAAATATTTTATTTCTAACATTCAATATTAATTATTATATATGCAAACATGATAAAATTATAATAGTTAATTAAAAATGTTATTTCACGTAATATTAAAAGTTTTAGATTAATTTGGATGATATTGGTTGTAGTCCAGAATTTTTCAATAACTAATAATTGTTTTAATATACATTTTAAATTTACAGGTTATAGTTGTCGGATTTCAACCTTAAAATCTAAATTTTTAATAATATTTTTATATTTAATTTTCCGTATATCACACACGGAACTTTATCTATATAGTGTTAAATAAAAATACACTATTTTTTATTTAATTACTTCGGTTTATATGCAAGTACATTCTTTACACATATCTAGATACTACCATGTTTGTTAAAATAAAAATTGGAAATTTTATATGGTAGTCCCTCATTTAAATAAGAGTTTATAGGTGTTGACCTGAAAAAAAAACAAAAGTTTAAGGGAAATTAGGTCAAATGAACATTTGACCAGTCAAAATTAAGTTTCTAACATATGGGTCTTTTTTTCTTTTTCAATTGTTCCCTTTTTGTGACGATTTTGCTCTTTTCAGTTCATAGACATGTTGCAACCGATAGACGCTCTATTTAGTGCTCGACGATTTGGTGTTTTTCAGTTCATAGACATGTTATAACAGATAGACGGTCTATTTTCCGCTTAACATAGTTTGCTCTTTTTTCAAACTTTTTTTAGACCGGTCATTCTCAAAACTTTTGTTCTATGATGCTTTTACCATTAACAAATAAAATATTGAACCTCAATCACATTTTCCCCCTTGTTTTTTGGTTATTTGTGAAATTAATAGGCACGCGAAAATAGACAATCTAATTAAATAGAGAATCAATGTCGTACTGTTTATATTATCTCAAATAGTAAGTCTAATTAGTATTTCGGTCGAAACATATTTTTACTATTATAATTGATCAAATGGTCTAGAAATTGTCTGAGTGGCTTAAGCTTTATATTCATTCCCTTATATAGTAGAAACTTTCAATTTTTAAGTAATATGGTTTGGTTTATATGGAAGCTAAAATTTTATAAATAATAGACATACTATGTAAGTAGACTGTCTATTTAAATAGCATACAATTCCTTATACGTTACAACAAGTTCCGTATACTTGAAAAATATATATCCGTTTCGAAAAATTCAAAATACGTTAGGTCGGGAAAAAAATCTACTTTTTTCGTGTAATTACAATTTCGTTTTGATATACGTATAAACTTGTAGAACCGTTTAAAACTTTGTGGAGTATAAAGGCAAAAAGAAAAAATTACTCAAAAAAAACAAAAAAAAATACAAATGGTTAGTTACTTAATTAAATAGCTTCATACGAATATTCAGTAAAATTTCCCAAAGTTTAATTTCGTATGTGTATTAAAACAGCTACGAAATTTATGTATTGGGAATGCTAATGATTCTATTATGTTTTTCAAAATATTATATAACCGAAGTTCTTAAAAAAATTGAAACATTGCTAAAATAATGTTTTATTCAAAAATACTATTTTCAGACTTTAGTGATACAAAATAGTAACACTAGTTGTTTAAGTACCACAGAAAAAATCAGAAATATCAGAAACACCGCAAATAATTTAAAGAGTTTACAATTTAAACTCGTGAGTGTGAATATAGAATTCTAGATTTAAGGATAACTATATAATTTTATAGTTTAGTTTGAAGGTTTAAAATTTTAGTTTATGTATATTAAAAGAAATATTTATATGGCATATTTTAGAAAAAAAAATACTAAAAGTACTATTTCCAAATAAAATTTCTAAAAATAATAGTATTGAAAATTGCCCATAAAAATGATTTGGAAAACAATTCTTTGATATTAAAGTAAACTGGAAAGTAAAAAGACATAACTAAAAATATTGCTTTTTCTAACAAGAAGAAGAGGCGGATGTTTGACCGTTGACGGAGAAGATAGAACTTTAGAATGCACGTGTTGGTGTCGCACACGTGTGCTTCGCTGTATAATTGGTGGTTTAAGTTTTGGGCATTGCATTGTAAAATGTGCGCCACGTCAATTCCACATGGGAAGCTAACGCACCACCCAACTTGCTCTTCTCTTTCCATTTTTTTTAATTCCAATTTCGAAGGTTACTTCTATGAAGATTCTCCAAAAAACCATTGCCATTTTTTGCTTATAATTATTGATATTTTTTCACCTTGCTTATAATTATTGATTAAACTGTGAAAATCATCGACGAAATTTCAATCTCTATTTTTTTTTGTTTTTTGGCATGGGAATCTCAATGATCACATATATACATATCATTTTTTCTCAACTAAATATTAGACTAAAGTTGTGACTGGTTGATTGCATTAACGTTATACTTTTTAACGCTAAAGTTTTTACTTTCAGTTCAGTTAATTTTTCACCAATCAAGAAAAAATAAAAGTAAAAATGTGCTCGCTCAATTACGCTGATGAAGTAAAAAATAGAGGTAAAAGTTTACACTAAAATTATTATTTTCTTTTCCACCTTTATTTACTTTCAATTACACAGTTTTACTTTAAAACATTTATGCACCCTAAGAGACTAGATTTTTCAAATTCTTTTAAAATTCTGCAACTAACACAACTCTTTAGCTCAAAAGAAAAAAACACAACTCTTAGACCATTTAGAATGGTTTGCTTTATTTTTATTTCAAATATATAATATTCTAAAAATTGAATATGAGTTTGTTCCAATGATCAGCTTTAGTTTTTACTCTAAAAAGTTTTACCCTAAAAAATAAAAGTAACAAATAGTGTTATTTTATATTCAAAACAATCTTATTAATTTCTCTAAGTGATATATATAATACCATTAGGATTGATTTTACTTCAATTTTAGAGCTTAAAGGAAAAAATATAATACAGTACCATTGGAGCAATAAGCCTCAATTTAACATTATAAAATATAGTTATCAAACCTACCACATACACATTTTAATATCATGTATTAACTAAAGCTTAAGTTATTTAAAAAATTGTATAAGAGTCCAACAATCATGTGATGCAAAACCTCAAATTTCGAGCTTTTAGATTCGAAATAAGCTGCTTCATAATTATGTCCGCTGATTACTTTTTCCAAAATCTCTAGAAAATACTATTACTACAACAAATCAAATCAAATATTCCAGTTACAATAATAGACCGTATACATGTGCCACGACAATTACACAAATATGATTGTCTATAAGATTATTATTATTATTATTTTTTTGTTAAAGTCTATAAGATAATTGAGCAGTTAAGTTAAGAAAAAGTATTAGATATCATCGATGATGATTTCATTCTACAGGCAATGCTGTAAATCACAATCAAACTAATGTACACATGCATGAGTCATATGATTAAGCAAGACCAACATCATTAGTCCTGCCTAATTACAAATTATATATAATGATTACAATACATACTTGGCATGCAGTAAACTAATAATCATCTGCCTATGATATTTTCTTCAACAACCTATGATTTTGTTTTGTTTTGTGACTCATGTTTAGATCTCTGATGTGGGCATCCAGCAAGATACTCAAAATGGTGGTCTTCCTAGGAAAAAAAAACCATTGAGAAAAAATATTAATCAATGGTACTCCGCTGATCCAATTATTGATCATGGTTTTTTTTTATAAAAACTCTTGATGTCATTTGAAAAAAAAAATTTATATGAGTTTTTTTCACTTGAAAGTTACAGGTAAGTACTGGTGAAAAAAAAAGTTACCGGTAAATACTAAAGTCGATGGATGACATATTATCCCTGAAGACATAAATTGACAAAAGCATAATGTAAACTAAAAATATCAAGGTATGTCTTTTTATTGTTAGAAAAGTTTACAGTGTACGTTCGATGCTCCTCTTATAGAGCAAATCCGAGAAAAATTCAATTCTATTTTTAGGTTGAGCAATTTTTGAGTAAAAAATGTGGCAATGATACATCATAAATCGCCATATTTATAGGAAGTGCCGACTCTTGTTTTTTTTTTTTTTAACGTCTTATATTAATGGTTAACAATGGGTCTGATCTTCGTACAAAATGTATCTAAGCCAAAAGGAATAAAATTAAAACTAATTGATGAAATTTGACGTAGTGACTTCTTTGCAATAAAATCTGCCGCTTTGTTAGATGATCTTGAAATCCAAGTGTAGAGAACTTCTTCGAAACGTTCACTCCAGTAAATGATTTCTTGATATAAATTGTGTAATCAAAGTTGATATCTTTTTCGTTGAAGGATATTCCACAGGTTCTTGTTATCACCTTCGAAAATACATGAATTGTATCCCCGAATCCAACATTGTTGCATGGCGACTAATAGAGCTTGCATTTCAAGTTCCAAAGAACATTGTGTAGTCTTAACAAGTGTTACACCTGCACATATGAAAGTCTCATGATTATCGCGGAGAATCCAACTAGTCTTTGACCTTCCTCTTGCCTCTTGTGCGCTGTCATAGTTGCATTTAACAAAAGAACGCGGAGGGCGTTTTCCAATTCGAAGTGGTGGATATTGGGGAATGACAGTGAGAAGTGTTATTTTGCATACTTGAGGTAAATTCGAAGGTATCATCACGAGCCTGACATATAACTTTATCCCATTCAATGGAGCTTTGCTGATATACCAAATTATTTCGACATTTCCATAATCTCCATAGAATCTAGAACGGTATTTGTCTTTGGAACTCCGCGAGGTATGAACTACTAACAGTTTGAAAGAGATAAAGAAGCTTACTTTCATAGGGCAGTGAAGCATCGTGAAGGAGAGGAATTGCAAATCCAGAGCCACGCCATACCCGAACAGCATGAGGACAGAGGAAGAACATGTGGTTTGTGTTTTCCTCCACCGTACAACAACGTCGACACAGACTATCAGCGATAATTCCGCGACGCATGAGTGTAGAACCCACTGATAGGGCATTTGAGACAGATCGCCAAAAGAAGTGTTTGAGTTTTGGCATGGTTCGTAACTTTCATATCTCTTTTTGATGTCGGGATCTCCCAGAGGGGGAGGTATCATTGTCGACTGAAGAGCTAGTGATTTTGCGAGCCATGCACCTGATTTAACCGTGTACAATCCATTTTTTGTATAATGCCAACCAACAAGATCAAAGGACTTACGTGTGGTGAGGTGTATGGAGAGTATTACTGCAACTTCCTCCGGTGTGAAATGTGCTTGAAGGGTCGGGAGGTTCCATTTTCCTGAATGGTTAAAGAGCTCTGATACCATAGTGATTGGAGAAATCGGTCCAATCAATTTGCGGGGAGGCCGAGGAGATGTATCAGGAATCCACGGATCTGACTCTTGTTTTTCTACAAAATTATTGTTGAACTTCTCTCTTAGGGTGTGATTGGTGATATAGTGGAGTAAAAATATTGAAGTAAAATAAAGTAAGGTAGGAGAAAATGTTTTATTTATTAAAGTACAAAAAGACAAACATCTTAAAGTAAATTGGAATAAAATGGTGTAACTTATTTATTTATTTGATTGGGGAGGTTTTGGATGTGACTGAAAGGTATAGTTAGAGTAAAAATAAAAAAGAGAAAAAGTTTTGTCGCCGAGTTACTCTATTTTTTTTTAACAATCAGGTGAAAAAAATGAAAAGAAACATTTTGTAAATTTACGTCAAAGTATTTTGTTTTATTATGTATTTAGCTAAAAGTTTTCTTCCTTCTTTATGTGGATGGACTGAGAATAAACTAAAGTAACTAACTAAATATTTTTTATTTATCTTATTACTCTCTTTTATTCTAGCATTTTATTTTTGTCTCTCTTTCATTTACTCCATATTACTCTAACATTTTTTACTTCCAAGTTTACCAATCACATCCTTTAGCATAACTGAGCTGAAATAATTTTTCTCTCAAATATTTCCGCTAATCAATACTATAAAAGATGGCCAACTCTCTCCAAGAGAGTGACACATCATCAATTTTGGTTGACACAAAGATGACAAGTGTCACCATATTAATTAAAACTATTAAAATTAATTGTTATATTAAATGTATAATCTATTAATTGGTATTTAATCATAGAATATGAAAAGTTGTTTATTTTGTTTTAAAATTTTAAATTTAGAATCAAAGAAAATGAAAAGTCATTTCTTTTATCGTAAAAAGTTGAAGTTTATAATTAAATTATTATCACTAAATTAATGAAAAACTTTAACAAAATAATTGACTGCCATCTCAATTCACATGTGAGTTCATCTCAACTCTCTTCAAGGTGTTGACACCTCATCTCTCAAGAGATTGACATGTGTAAACTTTTCATCTTCTAAATTGAAGCAATGAAATGTGTAAAAAAAAAAAAAATTGAAGCAATGAAACCGTAAAAAAACAACGAAACATCGTAACAAACTAATGAATAATAAATCTTCATCACTTAAAAGGATGTTTCGCAATAATTTAGATTAAATAGTGATAGTTAACATGAGCTACGAGATTAATATACAATAACTTTTTGTGTCAAATCGATAGTAATTTAGCATCTTGTTCAATATCACGTTATAGTCATTTAATGATTTTTTAGATTACTTTCGATGCTTACAATTGACAACAATATTAACACTTTTTACTTCTTTTCTTTAAATTGTATACATGGTTTTAATTATATAAATTTAATTATAAATCATATATATATTGGTAAAATGAAACTACAATAAATTATCGCGCATAGCGCGGATAACCATCTAGTATGTATTAATAGTTAAATCTTTAAAGTAGTGACACGAAAATCAGTTAACTTTGAGGGTTACTCGCCCCGCGAAAGTTTTTTTTTAATTGAAAAATCGTATTTTGAGAACTCAAGACTAGATCGTAATAAACCGAAACTCGGATCAAATGTCAATAAGAATTGATCTTGGCCGGGCCAATCTAGATTTAGAAGCTGTTCAATAAATAACTCAACACAAGCAGCATTTTTTATTTTTAAAATTTCAATATTTCCATAAAATCACTAGTTGATTACATGCTCATTAATGCTTTTTGCGGACTTCTTTTCCATCGAGAGGAAATGATTTACAATAAAAAGAAAACATGCGCGCGTGGATGAAACGCACTTAGAGAGTAAACAAACACGTGGGACAGCAGATCACATTGAAACCTTGTTCCGACATGGTGTCGGATCTTCTGCAAAGCATTGGGTCCCACATTTCAATGATAATCTGTCTCATCATGAAACCCCATCATCATCATCATCATCGTATCATAGTGCTCTCAATAATTGTACCAAATTGGTAGACTTTCTTCGCCCTATGCTTGGCAGCACGTGAGATACACGTGTTTTATTTTGTTGAAACGTTTTTTTTTGTCGGTAATCTGGACCACAACGGATCGGTTCGGTGGCCATAATCTTAGTACCGAGAAATTTAACTTCACATACGAGGAGTCCAGATCACAAGGGACCGATCCGATAGCTCATAGCCTCTCATACGGAATCTACGCGCACATATACGTGACAGGAGGTTCGAACCCTCGACCTTCAAATTTAGTGAGTTGAACGTCTGCCACTAAGCTAAAGAACTCGCTCAACGAGACGTTTTATTTTGCATAAATCTTCTGAGGATGTCTATTTTTTCGGGGAGTAATCCTAAAACCTTTTACAAAATTGGGTTTTAAAAGCATCTCTTGTATTAAAAAGGAGTAACCCTCAAAATGAATGTTCGAGGGGATGTTTCTACAGGCAATGACTTTCAAACATTTTTCAAAAAATATTTATTCCCTCTTACAAAGATTGATTTTTATTTTTTTACTTTGTATTGATTTTCTATTTTCAAGGTACTTTTTTTTCTTTCAAAATAATATTTTAAATAGTACTATTATTTGCATGATTTATTAAATGCAAATTTTTAGATAAAGACAGTTTTTATTATTTTTTAATGTGTATGAAAATTTCATTAAAAAATTAATCATTTTAAGACGGAGGAAGTATATAACAAAGATAGTTTTAAGAAATATTAGTGATTAGTTATAATCACTCAAACGTTTATAAATAAACAATAAATATATAAAGCATTAAAAATTTCTAATTGTACTATACGTCAAAACACTATTCTAATACAAGAATCACGTAGTGTCTAACTTTATTAATTTAATTTCTTTTAAACGATAAATTTTAAGAAATTTGAACAAAGAAAATTTTATAGTAAAACTGATAATATTATCACACATTAGATTTGATATATTGATGATTTTTTGGTAAATTAAATTGATATATTGATGATAATAAATTTGAATCTTATTTTTCATGAATTATATTCTTTAAGAAAACTTAGATATGAAATATTCATGACATATATAACTTGTTGGTGTAATGGTGTTAAAATGATAGAGAGAAAATGTTAAGTATACAATTATCACATATATATTAACATATTATAATAAGAATTAAAATGAAAAGTAAATAGCGTGATAAATGTTTGAAGGTGAGTAAAAATGCAAAAGTAAATAGTGGTAATGTGTTAGGGCATCATCAATATAAAACTCTATTTTTTTTCTTTAAAATGGAGTAATTTTATAACGTAGTTGAATTTTACTCAAACTCTACTTCATTTCTAGAGATTGAGAACTGTAAACCAAAACACAACCTTTATTCACTTAAGGATAATTAACCTTAAAACCTTAAGCCTCAATGTTCTCTCACAAACCTTGAGATCATTGACTCGATCTTTTTATATGATAAAAAAACAATTCTTAATCTAAGAAGGAAAACACTCATTAAATCTTTAGATATTTCCTAAAGATAACTACTTCTAATCCAAATAGGTTTGTCTTTTAGCTTAACCATATCTCGGTTTAGCTAACCCGATTCTTTGCACATCAATTTCGGTTTTGGTCTTCAAGATTAAGCCAACATTCTCTCTCCTAATCTCGAAGTCTTCTCCACTTAGATCTTTCAATCCAACAAGATCTCTCATTTCCTTGAATTTGATCCTTCTGAGTGCCTTAGTCATAATGTCTGCACGATGTTCTTGTACTGGGATGTGTTCAACTTCAATTTTGCCATTCTCAACACATTCCCTGATAAAGTGAAACCTTGTTTGTACGTGCTTACTTTGTCCATGAAACACTGGATTTTTGGTTAAGGCAATTGCAGACCGATTATCTATTCGAATTACAACATTCTCATTAGTCACCTCAGTAATTTCGTTAAGCAGATCTTGTAGCCAAATGGCTTATCTTGCAGCTTCTGTTCCTGCCATAAATTCTGCCTCACACGATGACAATGCCACTGTGTCTTGCTTTTGTGAGCACCAGCTGATTGGACTCTCTCCTAAGTAAAAGATGTATCCAATTGTACTTCTGCCGTCATCTGGATATATCTTATGACTACTATCACTGTAGCCAACCAACTTTGTCACAATACCAGTTGTCTTCTTGAAGTGTAAACCGAGAGAGCTTGTTCCTTTTAGGTATCGAAGATACGACTTTACAGCTGCTCCATGTGACTCTTTTGGGTTCTGCATGTAACGACTTAGCACTCCAACGCAGAAAGATAGACCTAGTCGCGTGTGGAGGAGGTAGCGAAGACAGCCAATCACACGCCTATAACTTGTTGCATTAACACTCCTTTCATCGGTTGCCTTGGACATCTTCAAGCCCATCTCCATGGGCGTATGACACAAGTTGCAATCACTCATCCCAAACTCCTCAAGGATCTTCATCGCATACCGCTGTTGGCAGAGAGTGATCCCTTCTTTTGTATGGCCAACTTCAATTCCAAGATAGTAACTTAGTCTCCCGAGATCACTTATTTCAAACTTGGACTCCATCTCCCTTTTGAAATCATTAATGACCTTCAAACTTGATCCTGCAACAAATAAGCCATCAACATACACAACTACTAACAACACATCTTGGCTCACCTTTTTCGATAAACATATGACTCCTTTGAGCATCTTTTAAACTCAAAACCTTGCAGAATCTGGTTCAATTTCTCATTTCAGGCTCTTGGAGCTTGTCTTAAGCCGTACAAGGCTTTGTTCAATTTATAAACCTTGTCTTCTGCTTCCTTGTACTTCAAACCCTTCGGGTTGAGTTACAAACACTGTCTCCTTCAAGTCACCATGAAGAAATGCAGTCTTGACGTCTAAATGATGAATTTACCATCTACTTGATGCAACAAGATTAATAAGAAGACGTATAGTTTCAATTCATGCCACAAGAGCAAATACTTTTTCAAAATCAATTCCATATCTTTGAACATACTCCTTTGCGACTAGTCGTGCCTTGTACTTATTTATGCTCTCATCCGAGTTCTTTTTCAGTTTGAAGATCCACTTCAACCCGATTGGTTTTGCATCACGAGGCAACTCAACAAGATTCCAGGTATGGTTTTTAACTATAGATTGTATCTCATCTTCCGCAGCAAGTGTCCATTGTTTTGACCTCTTCGCCTCATAGATGTCGCTCGGCTCACCCTCAAGACACATCAATAATCTCTCAGCTTCTTCTTCCATAAGCAATATGTAATCATCGAAACGTTTTGGCTTTGTCCTGACTCTTTGTGATTTTCGTGTCTCCGGTTGACTCTCAGCTTCTTCCTCTACATCGCTGCTCTGTTCTTCCTTAAGCTCAACATTTTCGGCAATATCTCAAAATGACTCAGCTCCACCATTGTTTCGTGCACTCGACTCATCTTCTTCAGTTTCGGTACCAGCTCCATGCTCTGTTTCAATGCTCTGTATGCCCCCTTCGTCGTTGGCTCCTGGGGTTATGGGTGGAGTGATGTTTTGTATTCTGTGGTTCCCATATCTCTCGAGAACGATATCAAAGTCACTAGCTCTACTTTGATTTTTAGAGTCGTGTCTCCAGCTCCATCCTCGGGTTTCATTGAACGTCACATCACGGCTCACCACCACTTTTTGTGTTTGAGGATCAAACATCCTATATGCTTTTGATCCAAGCTCGATTCCTAAGTGTACCAACTTTCGTGACCTGTCATCAAGTTTCCGCAATAGTGATGAATCTATTTTAGCAAAACCAACGCACCTAAACACCTTAAGATGGCTTAGATTCGACTTCCTCTTCTTGTAAAGTTCATATGGCGTTTTATCTTGAACTGATCTTGTGGCAATTCTATTTAGAAGATACTTTGAGTGTCTAATTTCTTCTCCCCATAAATAGTTAGACATGTTCATGTGCTTTAGCATGCTTCGGGTCATCTCCATCATTGTTCTATTCCTTCTCTACACTACTCTATTTTGTTGTGGCGCATACATAGCTGTGAAGTGGCGAGTTATTCCAGATTGTTCACAAAACAGATTGAATTCGTGAGATACAAACTCACCACCTCGATCAGTTCTAAAGACTTTGATCTTTTCTTCCGCTTCTTGTTCAACCACAGATTTGAATCATTTAATTTTTTCAAATATCTCTCTCTTCTCTTTTAAGAGAATTGACCACATATATCTTGAGTAATCGTCTATGAGAATAAAGACATATCGGTTTCCTGCTTTCGTACTCGGGATAATTGGTCCACAGAGATCCCCGTGAATAAGCTCAAGTGTCTTCATGGCTCGATATTGACTAGCTTTTGGGAACACCTTTCTCACTTGTTTCCCAAGTAAGCATGAATCACACATATGCATATCGGATTTGATCTCTGGGAGTCCATCGGCTAGCTTCCTCTTAGCCATTGACCTAATAGTCTCGACATTTACATGTCCAAGACGTGAGTGCCACATTCTTGAGCTACTTTCGATCGGACTTAGCAAGCATCGATCATCTTTCATCCTTAATATTACTTTATACAAACGGTTTCGAGACCTTGTAGGCTCCACGATCAATTTTCCCTTATCATCATGCATAGTCAAAGAGCTTCCTCGCATTCTCACATCGCACCCTGATTCAGTGGCTTATCCCAAGCTTATGATATTACTCTTTAAATCCGGAATGAAGTAAACATCCATTACTTTTCTTACTTCTCCATTCTGGTCGATGATCTCAATTTCTCCTTTTCCTTTAATGTCAATCTTTGAGTCATCTCCAGACCTAACTTTTCCGGTGATGGTTTTGTCAAGCGTCAAGAAATATCAGTGTTGTCAAGCATTGAGAAATATCGATGATCTCCGGTCATATGGTTACTAACACCATTGTCTAAATACCAGACATGATCTTCCATAGAGTTTGTCTCATACTTGCTTGGTATAACTTTTTCTTCATTCAAGTTCACAATCTCATTAAGCATCAGCTCTTCTGCTTCCTCGGTATCCTTTTCCGCATTCTCTTGTGTTTTTTATAACTTCAACAACCGATCTGGGCATTTAGACGCATAATGACCAAACTTGTCACATCTGAAGCATTCAATTTCGGATGTCTCTAGTTTTACCACGACCTTTGCCCCACGTTCTTCCTCCTCTTCCACGGCCACGGAACCCACCTCTCTGTCCTCCATTGTAGGTGTAGTTTGATTGCATTGTCTGTTTGGCTTGAGTTTGTGGTTCAAAGTTGGAGTACATGAGCTTGGTTTGCTCATCCGAAGCTTCATCATCATCCTCATTTATCCGTTCTTCGTAGGCTTTTAGTCGTCCCACTACATCTTCAAATTCAGACGTTTTTAAGTCAAGCATTTTGTTCAAGAGACGCCACCATGTTTATAAACTTCTTCCTTGGGAGACTCTTAAAAAATTTATTAACAATTTTTGATTCTTCAATCTCTTCTCCAAGAGCCGATGCTTTTGATGTGATTGTATGTAGCTTTGTAACAAATTCATCTATCTTCTCTGTATCTTTCATCTTAAGACGATCAAATTCAGGCATAAGTGTCTGCAAACGAGCCTCCTTCACTCGATCTGCACCTACGTTTCTTGTTTTCAACGCATCCCAGATTTTCTTTGCTGAGCTGAGTTCTCCCACTTGAAGAACCAGGGATTTTGGAATCGCTTGGAGTATTAATGTCGTCGCTAAGTGATTCTTGTCTCCATCCTCTTTATCGACTTATATCGCTTCCCATACTTTGTTGACGCAAAGGATACTCTTCATTCGAATAGCCCAAAACGTGTAGTTAGAGTTGTTCAACATCAGACTTTTCAGAGATGAAGAGCCTCCATCCACCGATTTTGTAGCAGGTGATGCGCCGTAGCCGCAAGAGTTATCTCACTCATCAAGCGTCTATGTTCTCTTTCCTCTGTTTCTCGAAGAAGAACAGAAACATAACAACGATAATTATGTTATTGATTTTATTTTATCTGTTTCTCTTTCTCTAGAACGCTCTGATACCAAATCTAGAGATTGAGAATTGTAAACCAAAACACAACCTTTATTCACTTAAGAAAAATTAACCTCAAAACCTTAAGCCTCAATGTTCTCTCACAAACCTTGAGATCATTGACTCGATCTATTTATATGATCAAAAAATAATTCATAATCTAAGAAGGAAAACACTTATTAAATCTTTAGATATCTCCTAAAGATAACTACTCGTAATCCAAATAGGTTTGTCTTTTAGTTTAACTATATATCGGTTTAGCTACCCGATTTCTTGCACATCAAGTTTCGGTTTTGGTCTTCAAGATTAAGCCAACACATTTTACTATATTTTGGAGTGAAAAATGGAGTAATGAACAAACAAAAAAATATTACTCTATTTATGGAGTAAATCCACATTTTATTCTATTATGAAGTGAAAAATGAAGTGGGGTTGAAGCATTTTTTTACTTCAAAATACATTTTATTTCATTATGGAGTGTTGTTGGAGATAGTCTTAAAATTTAAAAGCATTAATAAGATAATGATTTAATGAGACATGCGCGTAAGGAAACAACACAACAAGAGCGGTCACGCGAGATGTCCCCACATGCCCCCATCTTACTATAATACGCAAACTCATTATTAACACACAACACAGTAACCCACTCTCAATGACACCAACAATCATTACATATATAGATGTTAAGTTTACTCTCTAAAATTATGTCAAATAAAACAGAGATAAAAAAAGGAAAAGGTACAAAATTAGTAGCTTTAAAAAGTCATTGTTGATGAAAGTATAAACCATGATGATGGTATTGATATGTAAAAATATTCATCTCACATGTGTATGATTGGTTTATAACACTTGATTGCCCCACAACTTTGAACAAGTTCAGATTCATTTAGGTTGTGTTTTGTGACAACTACTCGAACCGGTCAATTTTCCATTATATATATCTAACCCCAAAATACTTACTTTTTTTCTGAAAAAAACTATCTGATAAATTATTTTTTTCCCGCCAACTATCTGATAAATTATTTGGACAAATAATTGGTTACACTATTGGAGGAGATTATTGACTCAGCTCGTTATATGCCGTAACTAATCAAATATATTATATGCTTTTCTCTTGACATTCAAACTACATGAAGTTCGGTAATTATGACGCGCTTGATTTAGACAAACCAAAGTAATAGATTTTTAAGTTCGAGATACTTTAAGAAACATTGGTTTTTAACTTTTTAATAACAGTGGCTTTTTATCTTCAAACACAGCACAAATGATGTGTGTGCTTTCTTTTTAAACATCAAGATCAATTTTCTTGTGTCACCAAATATTTGATCTTTTTTTAATTGAGAAAGTACACAAAAGTAAAGACAGGGCAAAGGGAACAAGTTGAAGATAAAGAAATAATAGAAGCAAAAGAAAAGAGAAAAGAGAAGACAATAATGATGGTCATGTAATAATAGCCACCTGACAAAATCTCATGATTTCAGCAGCTCCTATATTAATCCCCCTCTCTTCTTCAATACCATTCCACATCTCTCCTCAAGAGTCATAATAAAAATCCCAAATTACAAGTTCTGATCTATTTCTTTTTTATTGTTAATCTCTTTCTATACTAAGAAAGATCAAACATTTCTTTGTCTCCTTTTCTAATCTACAAGAAAAGATCAACACTTTTGGAGCTATTGAAACTGCTTTTGAGTTCTTGTGGTGATAAATCATGATGATGGGAAAAGAAGATCTGGGTTTGAGTCTAAGCTTAGGGTTTTCACAGAATCACAACCATCTTCAGCCGAATCCTAATCCTAATCCTTCTGCATCAATTAATCTCCAGAGATTCCCATGGAACCAAACATTCACTTCTACACCAGGTATATGCTTATGGAAAATCTCAGATCTCTCTCGTTCTCTTTAGTTTTTTAATTTTGTCAAAAGAATCAAAACGGATCTCAATGTTAACCCCTCAAAAATCAAATTTTTTGTTTCAGATCTTCGAAAAATAGACGTGAACAGTGTTCCATCGACGGTGGATTGCGAAGAAGAAACAGGAGTTTCTTCTCCAAACAGTACAATCTCAAGCACAGTAAGCGGGAAGAGGAGTGAGAGAGAAGGAATCTCCGGCGGCGGCGTTGGCTCCGGCGATGAAGAAGAAGAAGAAGGCGGCGAAACTTCGAGGAAGAAGCTTAGGTTATCTAAGGATCAGTCAGCTTTTCTCGAAGAGACTTTTAAAGAACACAACGCTCTCAATCCTGTATGTTAAAAAAAAAAAAACACCGTCTTTTTTTCGATGGCAGTATCGTAATTACTCTGTAATGACGATGGTATTATGGTAATTTTGCAGAAACAGAAGTTAGCTTTGGCCAAGAAGCTGAACTTGACAGCTAGACAAGTGGAAGTGTGGTTCCAGAACAGAAGAGCAAGGTTAGATTTTCTTTTTCCTGAAATTACAATTATACCCATGAGTGGTTTTGCTTCGGTTTGATGCAATTTTGGTTCGGTTTAGTTTGGTTATGAGTTTATTTCCTCACCCTCAAATTTTAGTAACAAAGTATGATCTTTTTGTTTAACAGAACCAAACTAAAGCAAACGGAAGTAGATTGCGAGTACTTGAAACGGTGCGTAGAGAAACTAACGGAAGAGAATCGTCGACTTCAGAAAGAAGCCATGGAGCTTCGAACTCTCAAGCTGTCTCCACAGTTCTATGGCCAAATGACTCCACCCACTACACTCATCATGTGTCCGTCCTGTGAGCGAGTGGCTGGGCCATCATCGAACCATCACCGGCCCGTTTCAAACAACCCGTGGGGTGCTTGTTCTGGTCAAGTGGGTCATGGGCTGAGTTTTGAAGCCTTACGTCCACGATCGTGAATTTTTATTTAGTGGGGAAAGTATGTTTTGGTAATTTTGTTGTGATGGCTTTGATGTTAACGTGACTTTGTGGGTCATTGTAATTTTGGATGGTTGTCTTTGTTTAGTGCTATGAAGTATGATGTAATCTTAAAAATATTTAAACTAGCAAAAATTATTTACACTATTAGCAAAATTATGAGCCGATCTTTTTTCTTCACATATTTCGTGAGGCGGAAAAAGGTAAACGACTTCTAAATAAATCCACCGTTTAGGTGGTGATAAAAAAAAAAATGTGATAAAAAAAAATCCACCGTTTAGGTCTTTCGTCTCCTTAGTGATGGTTATTGGTCATGATATATGTTTCTGAGCATGGCAATACTAAATAATAATTATAGGGTTTCATGCAAAAAAAACCATCAATTGTAACTCTTTTAAAATTGTATATCAATTCATCGAATGAAATTTAAACAGTAATATAATCCTTTTATATTTTAATTTAACGACTAGTAATTTTAATATCAAAATCCAATAGCAATTAAACTCAAAATTTTATTAAAATTTTAAATTAAATCGACAGTTACAAAGAAAACTAAAAATTTAATAACAAAACATATAGTTACATTGCATATTAAATTATATTTGGTGGGTTAATCTTCGCTTCGATTTACGGAGGGTAAATTGCAAAAAAAAAAGTTACAACATAAATTTTTTTTTGCATAAAACCCATAGTTATATATGTATACTAAGTTACTAACGTTCCACCCCATTTTTTGTAAAAATATTAAATTTTGATATCATTTTCGTTTTTGACAAAAGATACAAAGATTAAAAGTAGTGAAAACATAAATAAACAATCTACAACGATGACAAAATAACTACAAATCCTAGATATCGGAAGCAACTTAATGATAATAAACTAGATGATGGTCCGGACAAAGATAATTTTATTAAAGTTATAGTAGTTATAATTTTAACATATAGTTTTTTTTGTTGTTTGTATAGTATTTGTTACAAAGTATAAAAGTATGAAAGATCACTCGTATTTGTTTGTGTCTTCTGCAGATGAGGTCAATAATATTTTTGAATTTAGGAAGAAGAAAATGAAAAAGAGTTAACATTTGAGAAAAATCATAATTTGGTACCAAAAACCGAGTCGAACCCACCCGGAAAAATGGTACCGTATCCAGTAAAATACCCGAACGAATCTTAAATTTCTAAATTAGAAAAATTAGAACCGAATCCGACCCGAACCTAAATATTTTCGGTACCCGATACTATCAGTACTATAAATCTATACTTAAATATATTATTTTTTGAATTTAATATCCAAAAATATCGTAAATTACCATATATATAAATATAGGCTAAATGAATTAGGGTTTATAATTAATTGATTTCGTTTTGGCTCTAATAATTGAGGATAGATAATGATCGATTTTTTTGTTTAAATAAATATTATAATTTTCAGTAGGGTTAGTTTGGTCATTAGCACGCGAGTGAATATTCTCCCAAACAAAAAAANCCAATCAAGTGATGACATGTATGCCAAAAACGTTTTTAATTAAAAAAACTAAAAACTTGCAAACTCCAGAATTGCGCCACGTCACCCGCAAATTCGGTGAGCGCGCCACGTCAACAAGCGACTTCTCATATAATATTATATATATATATATATATATATATATATATATATATAAACAACTAGAAGATGATGAAGAG
>OVAN01000858.1:0-49179 GCA_900406275.1 Anastatica hierochuntica | reverse complement strand
TCCACCACCAGATACCCCCTTTTCCCTTTCTCTTGTTCTTGTTAGTCTCCTTCGAAGCCTCATGAGTCTTAGAAACTACGAGAAACTACACACCAAAACTGAAACAGAAAGAAACACAAAAGCAATAGACAAGCAGGAAGCTACCAAAGCAGAACATTTCACAAGAAGAAATAAGTGTAAGACCAAACAAACTCACCAAACAAAGACACAACCCAAAATAGAGGCGTAACGAACGAAGAAGCAGAGCACTTCAATGGAGAGCTTGGCCTCAGAGAGGGGGAAAACCACGAGACTCCTTCTCCGAAGCTGGAACCAACCATCGCGAATACAGGAAATGACAGAGACAAGCAGGAAGCTACCAAAGCAGAACATTTCACAAGAAGAAATAAGTGTGAGACCAAACAAACTCACCAAACAAAGACACAACCCAAAACAGAGGCGTAACGAAGGAAGAAGCAGAACATTTCAATGGTGAGCTTGGCCTCAGGGAGGGGAACAACTACGAGACTCCTTCTCCGAAGCTGGCACCAACCATCGCGAATACAGGAAATGACAGAGACAAACAGGAAGCTACCAAAGCAGAACATTTCACAAGAAGAAATAAGTGTGAGACCAAACAAACTCACCAAACAAAGACACAATCCAAAATAGAGGCGTAACGAAGGAAGAAGCAGAGCACTTCAATGGAGAGCTTGGCCTCAGAGAGGGGACCAACCACGAGACTCCTTCTCCGAAGCTGGCACCAACCATCGCGAATACAAGAAATGACAAAGACAAGCAGGAAGCTACCAAAGCAGAACATTTCGCAAGAAGAAATAAGTGTGAGACCAAACAAAGACACAACCCAAAACAGAGGCGTAACGAAGGAAGAAGCAGAGCACTTCAATGGAGAGCTTGGCCTCAGAGAGGGGACCAACCACGAGACTCCTTCTCCAAAGCTGGCACCAACAATCACGAATACAAGAAATGACAGAGAATGTCGAGAATTTGACTCGATTTCTAAATGTATCTCTTTCAGTTATCATCTAGTTTTACTGATCGGGTGAATTCTCTTTTTTTTAGACAATCGGGTCGGATTGGAACGGTTTTCGCGGATCTGGACAATGGGTCGGGTATGACCCTGGTTTTATCGTTATTATCTCAAACTCTACTCTGAATTTTGTCTTTTCTTTTTATCGACCTTAATAAAAATAATCATAAAAAATATGGGGGACATGAGAGCTTTAGTTTCTACATTTAGGGACATCTGAGCCGTTTCCTCTAATTTGCATAACTAGCGGTGGTTCCTGCGGATGAACTCACACAACATTTTTGTAAAAACTGATCTTAAAAAATACACATTTCGATATCGTATTCGTTTTTAAGTTAACTTGAATAATACATTGTAATTTGTATTCTTAAAACACGGTTTCAATTTTTAAAACAAAGAAATCAAAAACCAAAAAGCACAATATCCTGCTCAAGCAAATTGTCGACGATCCATTATGAATCTCGCAATACAGTACACCACCTCAGAAAAAAATTTACAAAACAATGCAAATTTAGTATTGACATTTTAATTCTCTTAGGGATAAAAATTTTAACCACTTTTTTTAAAAAATGATAAAAGTTAAATAGCACAAATAAAAAGAGAAAAACCAGATGTTTTGAAACACTTTTTTATAAACCACGTCTTTGTTATTCTCTAAGGCCTCCCTTATTCGTCAGCGATCAAAATTTTTAAACCAGATCTTGACCGAACTCTGAAAAGTGCAACATACAGTTGGTCGTGGGAAATCTGAGTTTAGGAATATAGAAACCAACCTTTTGAAGTGATTGGCCTTGACTTTTATTAATAGTCATTGCGAATGTAATAGCCACCAGAAATTGTTTACGCCTCATCCTAAACGGAAACCTCGCATCTGGAGGAGAAACAAACATTCTAGGGTGCAAAACTTTTTTGTCCAACTCTATCACTAGTAATGACCATCGCTTCAATAACATGGGAAGCTAATTGTTAACTTGAAGTCTTGTTCCATTACATAAACCTTCCTTAGGGTCAATGATCCTAAAATAACATAACAAGAGCACCAACTTTTAACATGAGAACATTATTCGGTCATCTCCATAGCTTGATACTATTAAGAAATTCTTTCGAATATAGTATGCTATCTTTTTCACTTGTATTCGAAGTCTCGATACTTTAGGCACTGAGATATGTTCGCTCCTCACCTTACAAATAAGCACGATAAAATTTTTAGAGAAATCTAAACAATATACATTAAAAAGTTTAGACATTAAAAAAAGAAGTTACTTGACATATGAGATAACATGTAACAATTGATGACATCAACATTAACATTTCTCGGACAAAGAATCGCACGATTTTGGAAGAAAATCATATCAATGCCTCTATCATAAGACTCACCGTAAACCTCCTGTACGATTGTTTCAATAGGATCCTCGCATTAGGTAATAAGAAAATCTTCTGGTATCTCCACTTCAGCCTTATCAAGGTCGACCTCGTTGTCTTTAGCATTCCCTATGTCGAGAATCCGCTCCGAAAATTCCCTGAGCTCGTTAAGAGAACTATCACCAAGACCAGCATGTAACCTCATATTCTTAGTAAGTCTCAAAACTTTGCAATGATGCCAAAGATAAGAAGAATTTAAAGAAGCCAGAACAATTTCTGCTTGCCCACCACTGTGAATGACAAGAAGAATCTGACGGAAATCCCCTCCAAAGACAACAATCTTTCCTCCAAACGGAAGATCCCCACTACATCTGACAACATCACGCATACTCATGTCCAAAGTCTCAAAAAAATTCTTACTCATCATAGGAGTCTCATCCCATATTATTAGCCTACATCTCCATAACCCCTCTGTCTGATCAGGTTTTGAGTCGAAAGAACATGTAGTGTATGCGGTCGGATTAATGGGCAAGCCAAATCGAGAATGCGCGATACGTCCTCCAGGCAACAAAAAAGAAGCTATACTGCTAGAGGTGGAATTGAGCATAATATGTCCCTAGGAACGCAAGGAAGAAAACTATATATTCCATAAAAACGTCTTTTCAGTTTCCCCAAAACCATAGACAAAGAAAACACCACCTTTGTTGTTGATTGTTGCGTTAAATATCTCGTATACACGAAGGCTTGTTCTTCAATTAATTTTGGAAGCATCTCATTATATATAGATGTTTCTCTGTCACGATCATAAGATAACTCGTTCATTAGTAGTTGGTTACAACTTTCTTGGTTATAAAAACCGCGTGGGTGAGGCATACCTGTATAATCTTTTAAAGAAGAATTTTTCATGCATAACAATTTATCGATCTCAAATAGTGCGAAATTCTTTTTTTGATTATCCGTTAGTTGTAGACCTACAAAATGAAAGCAAGTGTTAAAAGTCTTAAAAATATCACTCATAAATATTAAATAAGAGTAATATATATTAAGATAACATCGCATATAAGGTTAACATTCCTATATACATTCGATACATATCAATATATATGAATAAGATGAAGATGTATCTTTGATAAAGTTTGAATCCTCAATCTTTTCTTTTTGTGTTACAATATATATTTTCTTTTTGTGTTACATATTTCAACAAACCATGCATTTTTCTTTTAATATATTAACTTATACTTTGAACTTTTTCTCTTTTTTTTAAAGAATATGTTGTAATTTTGATTTTTTTACTTATAAAATAAAAATGTCATTCGTTAATATGCATGCCTATTGGGTGAGATAGGTCAATATGCCCCACATTTGATTGGTTTAAAACGTTATGTCGGGTACGTTCTCGGAGAGAAAATGTGAAACTTAGAAAACTAAACACTTATACAAATTCAAAAGAAAGTGACTTGAAAACAAACTTTGGATCAAATATACATTCATGTAATCTAACGACATGAAATCTGTAACACTAATCTCCATATTATCACTATCACTAAACGCTACAAGAATAAACAGAGACCAATAACGAAGCAGCATCAGAGAGAATGTCATGTTTGGCGATGAAGGAGAAGATTAACAGCAAAAAGGAGTTTGCAGAAAGAAATATTGAGAGCGACTGCCGAAACCCTAAACCTAGATGTCAAGATGCCATGTACTATATGCTTGTTTTATAAGATACCCTACATAGAATAAATAACTCCTACAAAAAAGAGAAAAATATGAAAGATTTGCTTTCACCGAAAGTGTTGAAAGAACAATTAGTTACTGCTACAATTATATATGCTAAAACTATTTAACACAATCAGAAAGCTTGTAAAAAGAGGACATTTGTTTGGATCGAACAAAACTTGATAAACCACAATGTTAAGTTTCATGGGCTTCCAACTCAAAACCAATTGGCAATGAGTAGATTGGCCCCTGTTACTTATATATTACTTAGGTCCCCATCATATTTCCGATGTGGGATATATCTTCACACACCCCCTCGAGATAATGGTCCGTATAACCATTAATCTTGACAATATCCCAGTATAGGATTAAATTCGGGTTAGATCGGTCGGACTAATTCCATGTCGGACCGATTTTGGTTCAGATCGATCAGGCCTCTTTCGATGGGCCGGATCGATTTTGGTTCGGTGGGGGCAGCGTGTGTTTAGGATCTGGGCTCTGATACCATGTTAAGTTTCATGGACTTCCAACTCAAAACCAATTGGCAATGAGTAGATTGGCCCATGTTACTTATATATTACTTAGGTCCCCATCATATTTCCGATGTGGGATATATCTTCACACACAACTTAAATATGACAGGTGGAAAGTCGTAAAACAGAGGAGCTTGATTCATTGGCTCCATTATAAAAACACATTGACACACACAAAAACTGAAACAAAAATATACTTAAACACACATTAACGTATTTATGAAGATTGAACTATTTATGAAATCTGCAAATTCATATTGAGTATTTATAAAGATGGACGATTGGATCTTTTTTTGGGTTATAAATTTTTACAAAAGAAAATAAAAAAGGGCCGATTGGATCTTCATAAACTTTGTAAATTTATGAAGAATATTTTTACCGGTCGTCGTTGGGAATGACAATATATAAAAAGAACGAAAATCAATATTAACACAATGTGGTATCAAACCGAAAACCATGATTCAATAAATAATCCTAACCGGAGAAAACAAGGAAAATAACATATTATCGGACCATCGACGAAAACGATGAGATAATCAAGAGTATTTTTTTTCTATTCGACAAAACATTGTAATTTTCAATAGGGTTAATTTAGTATTCTACAAAATAAACTTTCTTTTTTTTAAATAAAGAACCCTTAAGAATGTGACACATAAGCAAAAAACAATTTTTAAAAATAAAAAATACAAAACCGACGAGCTACATAATTACGTCACGTCACCAATAAACTCTGTGAGCTCGCCACGTCACCAAGAGACTTCTCATACATATATATATATAGATGGGATAAATCAATATATAATATAGATTTTGTAGAAAATTTCTTTTTAAATCACTTAACGCCTAAAAGATGTAAATCAATAGAAAGAAAAACACTATTGTAACCTTGAAATATTTTTTATAATTTTTTATATTTTATATTTTATAACTGATTTTGTTTTAATTTTATTTTATGTCAAAGATTTAAAATAAAATATGATATTTTAAAACAATAAAAATATAAAACATGTAATTTACAATTAAATAATTTAAATGAAATAAGCATAATAGATATATTTATTTATTAACAGATAGACTGATAATCTGTTATACAAAATTTTATAACCTATTTATAAAATCTTATATTTTATTTCGGAAGTTTGTTTTTCAAATTTTCAATTGTGGTGGATTAATTTTAGATTTTCTATATCACGAGGTACGAAACGTAATGTTTGTCACAATATTAAATCTAATTATACAGGTCTTTGTTACATCGTTTATCAATTTAAATTCTTAATACCAAAACTGTGTATTAACATGCCTTATGCTACAAAATAAATATCCAAATCTAGTATAATATAAAGTGATATATGTTATGCTTTATATATATATATATGGTGTAATAGTATTTATTTTGTTGAGGGGAAGAAGAGTGTACAAGATAAAAAAAAATTTTACTCTTACTTCATGTCATGCTAGAGAGGATGACAACTTCTATTTATAGTGCAAGAAAATGAATAGAATGTCAAGGGAGAGTCGGTCACTCTTGTCGGCTAAAGAGAAAATCTTATATTAAAATATCTGTGTGGATAACTATCCTAAATTTTAACTCTCCCCCTTAATAATCATCATGAGTAGAGTAATGTATATTGCCTCATTAAAATAGTTGTCAAGGAAAAATTCAGTGGGATAAAAACCATGAAAAGAAAAAAGAGTATAATGGTATTATTTCCCCTGGAAATGATGGATATTTTTCTCTTCATAGATCTCGTACATGACGCATACTGATACTTTAATATGCTTTCTAAACATTGTAGTAGGAAACACCTTCGTAAATAAGTTTGTTGAATTGTCATTTGAACGAACATATTGGACCCCTACATCTTGATTTTTCTCGAGTTTTTGGGTATATGATAAGAACCTGGGAGGAATATGTTTCATTCTGTCACTCTCGATATAACTTTCTTTGACTTGTGTGGCACATGCAACATTATCTTCAAATAAAACGGTTGGCTCTTTAGTACTCAACAAGCCACTTGCTTCTTGCGTATGATAAATCAGAGATCTGAGCCATATACATTCTCTTCGCGTCTCATGCAGAGCGATAAGTTATACATAGTTTGAAGAAGTGGCAACCAATGTCTGTTTCTAAGATCTCTTATTCCACCAATAGTAAAAAAGTATCCAGTTTGTGGTTGAGCTTTATGAAGATCCGATAAATATCTTGCATCTGCAAAACCAACTAAACCAGATTCGGGGTTTTGCGTATTAAATAAATCCAAGTTAATTTTTTCTTGAAGATAACGAAAGATGTGTTTTGTTCCAGTCTAATGTATGCGAGTAGAGGATGAACTATATCTTGCAAGTAGATTAGTAGCAACTGTTATATGACGTTGAATGCAATTTGCAAGATATATTAATCCGCCTATAGCGGTCATATAAGGTACTTCAGGATCCAATACTTCTCTGTTATCTTCGGAAGGCCTAAATAGATCTTGGAGCAGTTTTCTCAAAAAACTCGCTTTATCCATAGTAAAACGCTTTCACACCCTTTGATGTATGCACAAATATTCTATCTTTTAGGTGCTCTATCTGGAGCCCAAAACAAAACTTTGTCTTACCAAGATATTTCATTTCAAACTCTTCTTTCATATGAGTTTATGCATCATCAATCTCCTTTTGAGTCTCAGTTATGTTCAGGTCATCAACATATACATCATTGATCACAAATCCTGACGATGATTTATTAATAAAGACACACAGACATATTGCATTGTTGACATATCCTTTCTAAACAGATACTCGTTTAAGCGAATATACCACATGCGTTCGAATTTTTTTAATTCATAAAGTAATCGTTGTAACTTGACCGAACATATCCTCTTAGATAATGCTTCTTGCATTTTTGATCCTTTAGGGATCTTTAGTCCCTCGAGGATTTTGATATAAATATCACTATCAAGTGATTCATATAAATATGCAATCACAACATCCATCATGTGCATTTCTAAATTGTTATATGTCATTAAATTCATCAAGTACCTGAATGTGATTGCATCTATAACCGGTGAATAAGTTTTTTCATAGTCAATTATTTGTCTTTGAAAAAAATCTTGTGACACAAGTCGGGTTTTATATCTTGTTACCTTGTTTTCTCAGTTCTTTTTGCATAAAGATCCACTTGTATCCAACTGGCATTACATCTTCAGGTGTAATGACAACTAACCCAAAGACATTTCTTTTATTGAGGGAGAGTAATTCATTTTGCATGGTCATTTGTCATTTCATCAAGCCTTTCTTGGCACTCTGATGCATTTGATCTGGATCATCATTTCCATCATTAATTTCTTCTAGTATAGAAAAAATATCCCATCAATATCATCTATCTCATTTCTAGCCCATAATTTGTCAGTATGGGTATAATTGAAAAAGATCTCATGTTTTTATGTACCATTTTTTTCTTCTGGACGAATTTCACATGGTAACCTTTTCATATATGTCTCTTGGACACTTTTCTTTATGTGATTCATCTAGAATACTTTGTTGGCATATTTCTTTATGTAGGTCTTTTGTTATCTTTTCATTTTGCTCTCCTAATTTATTTTTCTTTCAGAGAATCATATCTTTAGACCTAATAGTTCTCCCCTTCTTTAGTTAAACCCTAGGTTCATTCCCTTTATTTTCAACCATATGTTCTTCAATAAAATTGATTCTCGATAGAACATTTGCTACAAGTACATAAGATTACCTCACCCTTTTTGTATCGGTGAACGCATATAGTAGTTAATTTGCTTTCAGCTCTCGTTTATTAGTAGGGAGATCTTGGTGTTGACGTTGTACACCATGTAATATCTTTTTAAATCTCTTTAATACCTTCCCCTAACGCTGAAAATTTATGTTTATAAAAATGGGAATCGGTAAAATGAGCCAGAAACACATGACCAGTGTGTGGTTTAAGATACCAAATAATATTTCGTGACACATATCCCACATAAAGTCCCAATCTTCTGTTTGGGCCCATTTTTGTTAATTGTGGTGGGGCAATAGGGACGTATACCACACCATGACCAAAAAGAAATAAAAAGTGACATATAAAAGACATCCAAAAACAAGGAGATAAGATATATTTGACTCTTTGCCAAACATCAATTATAATGGGGAATGTTGATGATATGTACTTAGTTGTAATTGGACCAATGCTGCAGCATG
Source organism: Anastatica hierochuntica (assembly GCA_900406275.1). Classification (NCBI taxonomy): domain Eukaryota; kingdom Viridiplantae; phylum Streptophyta; class Magnoliopsida; order Brassicales; family Brassicaceae; genus Anastatica; species Anastatica hierochuntica. Next base: position 40,347 of record OVAN01000858.1, on the reverse strand, counting down.
CAAAATAGCAGATCCTCATACTGAAATTGAGAGTTATGTTCTCAATATTAACGGTCTTGTAATTTGTCGTAACTGTTTGATCAAGGACTCGACCATGCCATTTTGTGTATGATTATGGGGAACTGGGTGCTCAACATCAATCCTCATTGACAAACAATAGTCATTAAAGGCTTGTGAAGTGAATTCACCATCATTATCAAGCATTACTTTCTTTATCACACAATTAAAAAATTGTGCTTTCATCTTGATTATTTGGGTAATGAATTTTGCAAAAGTCATATTCTTTGAGGTTAATAGACACACATGTGACCATCTACTAGATGTGTCGATCAATACCATAAAGTATTGATGGCCCACTCTGTGGATGAATTGGTCCATATATATCACCATGTATTCTTTCCAAAAACGTTGGTGATTTGTCCCTAACTTTGGCAAATGATGGTCGAGTGTTAGTTTTCTTTGAGAACATGCATTACATAATAATTTGTCCAATTGAACAATCTTCTTATTTTTAGTGGATGTCCAATAGAATTTTGCACAATTTTTCACATCATGACTGAACTAAGATGGTCAAGTCTTTCATGTCATACTTTAAATATGCTAGTAAACTTATGGTTTACTGCAACATATGATTCAACCATATTCATTCTTGTGCAATATAACTCAGAAGATAACATTGGCAGTTTTTCCAATATGTTTGTTCTTTCTGATGTGATGCAAAGATACTCAATTTCATTTGTTTCTATATGTTATACCTTCTTTTGAATATCTTTGAAACTTATCAAATTTTTCTAAGGCTTAGGGGAATATAATGCATCATTTATATCAAATACTGTTCTCCTTGGCGTTGAAATATTTTCTCTTGCTGAGCTGACTATAATCTTTGCATTACCAGATAAGGTATTCACGCTTCCAACGGAATCCTTTATTTTCAGACTAGAGAAATATTTTTTGATTTTTAAGTATAGTGTACGTTGTCGCAGTATCTGCCAAGCATATTTCTCCTTCCTGAGTCTCAAATTTTGGCATCTTATGGTGTCAAAATGCAAAGCATGTATTAATAGACTGAGATAAAATCTTACACAAAAGTTATCTTATAATATACTAAAACTATTTTACAAAACATATATTTTGTAACCTTCTTTCAAAACATATTATACATTCCGCCAAAACATATATTTTTTCTAAGAAAATTTGTTATCATGTTGTACTGCTCTTAGTTATTTCTTTTCTAAGTTGATACTTCAGGGTCAGCGAGATAATTCGTGATATCAAGATGGTTATCTTCACTCAAGCCTCCAAAGGAAGGTTCATATTTATCAAAAAGCAAGTTTATTTCAACATTCTTCCCTTTGGTCTTGAGTGATTCTTGGTATAGACCGGCTAAATACGGCAAGTTAGAACTCAATGCCCTTTCATGTTGCATCTATAACAAGCATGTTCTTTTTTCATTTCATGACCAACATCACTTTTTAGAAATTTCTTATGAACATTTCCAGTCTTAAAATTGTTAGTCTAGACTCTTCTTCCATAGCCCCATCCACTACTTCGTCCACGACTATGACCACTGCCTCCATTGTGTACATGTCCACCTCCTTCCCAGCTTTTATAACTAATGATACAACATTCACTTCAGGGAATATTGCTGAACTCGTTGGACATGATTGATGGTTTATCATTGCAAGTTCCTTATTTTGTTTCGCAACAGACAAACCATGCATTAGCTCATAATATTTGGTGAATTCTCTTGCACGGTATTGATCTTACAAGATTACATTTTCAGGATGAAATATTTCGCGTGTTTTTCAAGCATATCACAATCTTTAATACTCTCTCCACATAACACCATCATGGAAGCTAACGCTTTTGTAATCTTGAAGCCGCAGATTCAACCAATCATTTCTGGCCGTATGTTGAACTATGTGTTTCTTGTGATCAAACTTATCCTTTAAGGATTGCCGAAAATTCACAAGATCTCTTCTTATTATATATTCATCTTTTAAATCATTATAAATGGTGACGAAGTAACATCATGGTTTTCGTCGTTTTCTCATTTGATGTCATGTCTGAACTATCAATAGTATCAAGAAGCCCATTTGCTTCCAATTATGTTTTTGCACATATTGTCCATGTCTTATAGTTTTTTTTTCTGGAACATCAAAAGCAATAATTTCGAGCTTTGCCAAAAATTGGTATGATAAATGAAAAATTAATTTAACAAAATTCTTGAATTTTTTAAAATGAAAACAAAAAATCTTGAAAAATTTCATATCACTGTAACATAAATTAAAGTAATAAATGGCGGTAGAGACACCTTCTATACACGATGATGTAGTCATCTTTTATGTGCATATATCATAATAACATAGCCATCTTTATGTGTGATGGCATAGCCGCCTTGTGTTAACATATAACATAAATTAAAGTTAAATTTGTATGACGACATAGCCATCTTTATGCGTAACAGCATAGGTGCCTGGTGTTAGCATATAACATAATAACATAAATTAAAGTTAGATTTGTGTGACGGCATAGGTGTCTTGTGTTAGTATATAGCATAACATAAACTAAAGTTAGATTAACTCGAGGAAGGCGGCGTATGTCCTCCCGAAAATAAATTAAATAAGTTAGGGGAAGGTAAAGCTTGTCCTCCCGAAATAAATTTAAAACTTAAATTAAAAAAATATATATTAAACTTTATCTTATTTCGGTATGATTGGGTACAAAGATGTTCGTTTTGATGATGTGTTAAATATTATATAATATAAAGTGACATATGTTGTGCTATATATATATATATATATATATATGGTATAATATTATTTATTTTGTTAAGGGAAAGAAGAGTGGTCGAGTAGTAAGGAGACGGGCTTATAACGCTAGCACGTTACGAGTTCGATCCACTTGATGCATAAAACTACCTCATATTTTTCTGGACATTTACACGGATACGGACTCTTTCTTTCGTCCCATTTGAACACCCGAAAGAGAGTCTATATGTGGGTTATACCTCCTCCAGGGGATTAGTCTGGATCGATTAAAGTATGAGATTTATCTCTAATTATCAAAAAAAAGAAAAAGAATGATTTTTTACTCTTATTTCATGTCATCTTAGTGAGGGTGAAAACATCTATTTATATCACAACAAAAAGTAGAATATCAAAGGAAAGTCGGTCACTTTTGTCGGCTAAAAAAAATTATATAAATAAATAATTATTTTAAATTTAACATAATTATGGTCTTGAATGGTGTCAAGGTGGTGTAGCGGATTTTATATGATTAAAACAATTGCATAGCATTTTACCATTCACTTGTTTCTCATCTTTTACGGTATTCAAGAAGATAGTAATTAAAAAATAGAATTGAACCGCATACAATACAAATTGTGAATGATAACGTCCTCTCTCACATAGGCAGGCGTTATTGTTAACATTAAAGTGAACCCAATATTTTTGTTACCATTCAGAGATAAATTATAAATGGTATGATGTTTTTTGTTATTATTAATAAAATAATTGTTTTTAATAGTACGCTAACTTTTGTTAAGAAAATTCCAAAAATATTTCTTGTATGAGAAAATGACAAAAATATTTAAAAATATCAAAACTTATCCAAAATACTCTAAAATACTAAAACAAGATCGGATATGATCAGTACAACTGGAATTATCCAAAATATCATATTTTATAAATGAATCGTTATCTAATTCAATCGAAATCGAACCTGATCTGAATCAATCGACTGAATTGAAGTTTCACTTAGTAAGTCAACGATCAATTTTTGTTATATCTACAAATTAAAATTTTATTTTAATTAACTATTTTAAGTTTTATATTTATGGTAAATAATATAAAAAAATATATTTTATTTAAATAAATCAAGTATTTTAAATAACCATTCAAATATTTAACATGTCTCCATATTATATTTGTTATCATTCAACTATTATCTCGTACTACTTATTTGATACGAACCGCACTTGTTCAGCTGTTTGCAATTCTCCCGCACGAACAACACTTCAATTGCGTTGCACTACCTTATATACTCTGAATGGTGACAGTGGTTTGGACATTGCGGGACAAGCAGATTAGATACTGTACTGTGGTTTAACTGCGGTTTATGAGACAAAAACGCATATGGCGGGACAACTGTGGTTCGTCTATAAGAAGCTGTTCAAAAAAATTTTGTGAATGGTATCAAAAATAGATGTAATGCGGAACAAATGCTTGAATGGTGACAAATATATTAAGTAATGCGGGGAATATAAAAAACACATGTATATCAAATAAAATAAAAAAAGATAACAATATAAATTTAAATTATCTAAAAATATATTACAACCAACATAATATTATTAGTTTATTGATTTTCCTATAATATATTTGCAACATTGTCACTTATTCTATATCATCCAAATCATTCTGAAAATTAGTCTCGCAATATGTGTTGTTTCCTCCTATCTTAGCCATTACTTCTGCAAAGTTTGCATCCGAAAAGTTTGATAAAATTATGTAACCCATTGTTGGCATTACCACCCTTGTTTATACATGAATACTATATCTTGTAAAATCACAAAGAATCCTCCATTTTTTCTTCCAAACTCCAAAAGTCCTCTTGATAATAGTACGTAAAGACGCATACACTACAAGAAAAAAGGTTAAAACTAACTGAAAAAACCCGTCGCAAATCTGTTGGAAAAGCTTATTTCCAATGGATTTCCGACGATTACAAATCGTCGGTTCTAAAAGGTTGGAAATCCATGTTTGTCGGAAATCCATTGAAAATGTCCAACAGATTTCCGAACAACTAGTTATTGTTGAAATTTTTTGACGGATAAAAGACGGATATTTTCTACGGTTTACCGAGAATAGATCCGTCGGTGACAGATAATTCCAACGGCTAACTGACGACATTTTCCCCAGTTTGCAGTATTTTTAACTTTTTCTGACGGATTTTTGCTACGAATTTCCAACGATATTATTTTTTTGGATTTTAGACGGATATATTTTTGACGGTTTCCTGAGTAATTTTTCCAATGATTTTCCAAAGGTTTTTTGCGACGGTTTTCCAACGGGTCATGAACTTTATTTCCAACAAAAACCAACAGACGTTATTAAATTTTATATAAATCTATAATTATAAAAAATATATCTTTTGTTTCTATTAATTTTTAAAATCAATAATAATAAAAGGTACCAATATATTAATTAATTGTTTTTAAAAACTTAAATTACAATACAAATAAATTCAAAATAACATAAATGTAAAATTTATTGAGAACCCGGATAATCTAGATATTTTGACGCCATGAAAGTCCGCATAATCTCAGGTTCCTTTTGCATAGCTGCTCTCTCTTCTTGTGCTTCCTCCATTTCTTTTTTCTGACGTCCTTTCCTACAAGGAGTTTCCTAGAAAAAATATTGTTGTTAAGTAGTAGATATACACTTTATATAAACTTTTTTAGCATTCATTGTTATCCCAAAATATTATGTTTAGTAACAAACTTAAAATAGAAATTTTATTACCTCTAAAACAATTTGGTTGATCTCTTCGCGGGATAACTCGTTTGAAGCGGTAAGTGATCCATCTTTATTTGTTAGGGAGAGTCGAGTGAGGCGGTCTGACTTCTTCTTCTTTGACCTCTCAACAACATCTAGTGCCATTGGATTATCCATTCTGCCTGTTCTTTTTGGTGTGCGTATACTCCATAAGTTGGATGTAATCTGGATGCACACCATTATTTGTAATCGTCTGTAAAAAAAAAGTAAATCAATTAATCCATTATTAAAAAAGTATAAGATTAATATCATTTACCATATCTCGCTCGCATCTTATGAATGATCTTGCACCCGCATTGTGTGTTCTATGTGCTTTGTCGCCACCGCTTTGACCCTTGCGATTCTTAGAGTTTTATTCTGATATATGGATTGTTATGTCCATCTTTCAATAAACTTGGAGACGCTCCTAGAAGGTCAGGCTCAAACCTCTTGGACACTTTTTCTTTTTGAGCCATTTTGTTTTCCAAAAATCCATATGTCCATAATATTGACTTTTTGCATAATCGCTAAACGTTTTACGAACTATATTAGTGATATTTGGATCTCAAGTATACTCTTGCTACAAATTAAAACAACAAAAGATAAGTTAAGAAAAAAGTATATTACAAAAATTTATTATTTAAATTTTAACTTACCGCAAATGTCTGAATCATGGTCTCTCGCATATCGAAAGAAAGATCGAAGTATGTCGCATATTCATCATCCAACATTGAGTGAAACATCCGTAATATACACTTACTGATGCCATTTTTAGATAAAACCTATATAAAACGAAAAAAATTAAATACATAAATAAAATAATTTAATAAATCATACGTAAATCTTACCATGTATATCCATCTTCTTCATAATAAGGAGAAATCCTAGTGCAATGCTCTTGACCGGGCTGCTGCACCAACTCCTCAAGGGATCGAATTGTCCTTTGTGCTCCGCTACTCTGAGTCTTCGGGATTTGGCTCCCCATGGATGGAGAAAACTACGATCCAACCAATGAGCGCGATGCACCCCGAGCACGAAATCAAAAATCTTTGTACAACCTATATTAATAAATATCAATTAACTTAAAAAGTTAGACTAACTTTAAATTGTCGGTTATCAAAAGAAAATTGGTGATAATTTAACAACAACTAACAATAGAGCCTAAAATCTATATATATTCTATAGGCTTGTCTAAAATTGGTTTAAATCCTCGGTTATCAAAAGAAAATTGGTGTCATTTTAGACATAATCCGAATTTTCTTTTCCATAGTTGTAGATTAACTAGTATCCCGTGTAGAAACACTATTTACACCACCGATCAAGTATATGCTAATAATATAAGCTAATAGGTATGCACATGCGATTTACCAACTCAAATTCAAAAATATAACAAATAATATTTAGGAATAGAGGACTTACATTTTTTGGAAGATATCGATGGAGATGTGTGATAATAGAGTTCTGGAAGAGTGATTCTAGAGAGGAATCAAGAGGATTTGAGAGGTTTGTTCGGAGAGGTTGTGTTTGAGAGAGAGAGAGAGAGAGAGAGAGAGAGAGAGAGAGATTGTTCTGGAAACTGAAGGGTAAAAGAAAAAATATTTGTTTATGCAAAAGAAATTCCAACGGAAAAATATGATCGGAAATTCGTTGGATATCGAAAAATAGGCGGTGAAGAATCCCGCTTGGCAAAATTTAAGCGGGACAATTATTTTGCATGTCTTCTTATTGGTTGATGGTGGGATAAATTTTTTTTTCTTCGTGGGACAATTTTATGAAACCTTGGCTTACGACAAAAATGACATTTTATGCAGTCTGCATCATCTCTCCAAAATATCATACAATTGTCAATGCACACGCCGATCATCTGATATAGCAAACCTAGACCAGCAACCAATTTCTGAATTTCATAAAACGAAGCTAGTGAAAGATTATTTTCCGGCAAAATATCTTTCACAAAATCGGTTATCACATCCACGCTATCCTCGGTCAATTTGTAATCGATCTTAATATTCATCAACCTTGTTGCAGTTGATAAAAGAGAATGACATTCTTTACAACCTTCATATAATGGATGCTTAACTGCATCTAACATATCAAAGAATCTTCACGCTTCTAAATTATGTTCTTCTACGTTATGCCCATCCTCATCTAGCATCGATATATTTTTACCAAATGCATCATTAACCATCTGAACAGTGCCAAAATTTGTTGCTTCTCTTCCTGATTCTTCTGATCTATCAGCAATATAATGTTCACTACCACTAACAAAATTTCCCACCTACCAAATCTTGTATTCCAACATAAATCCTCTAATATACAAGTGTTTCCATACATAATTCACAGAAATACATCTATAATTACGACAAAGAGTACAAGGACATAATATTTTACCGGTTTCTATGGTTTTGTCCTGATTTGAGGCAAAACCCATGAATTGCTTAACTCCTTCTGCATACTCGTATGCAAGTAATCTCGTCCCTTGAACTTGGTGAAGTTTATCCATCCACGATCTAAAATATTCATTTGATGTAGAAGAGGACATTTTTTGTATAAAAGTTTTTTTTCTAATGTGAATGTTGCAAGTGAGGTTATGAGTCAGAATCCGTTGGAAATATGTAACGGTCGTATTTTACAACGACATTCAGATGAATGTAAGTAACGATCACTTGAACGACTAGAAACGCCTACAAACAGCTATAATCTCCAACGAATTCTCTACAAACAGCTATATTTCCAACGAAATTTTGTTGATATTTCATTGGAAATTTCCAACGGATTGTGGGTCGTAGAAATTTCCGACGGATTTTGGATAAACCTTTTTCAGTCTGAAATTCACTGGTTTCTGTTAATAATTTCTGACGAAATTTTTTTGGCTGGAATGTCCGTTAAAATTTCCCCACTTTTCTTGTAGTGATGTTATCAATCAAATAATTCTTGGTTACTCCGTGGAGGAGACCCGCCATTGAATTTCGACATATGATATCTCATAATATTATTTCGTGATGGCTTATAGGGAGTTAAAAAAACTCTTGCCTGTTTGGATAACCCAAATTAACGACATCATACTTTTCCATCGGAGGCAAGGGAAATTCAGGATCGGTTTCTTGTGACATTGTGAGAACGGTTGTATCATGACAAGATCATGGGATCCATTTCATATATATGTGAATAACATATTCAGATCTCAATTTGCCATGATATTGAGTGATAGATTATCGTTTCGATTCCAATACATTCCATGAAGTTTAGGTTTTACTTTAACGCAAACATGAGTCTCATCCATAGCTCCGACGAATCCATGAAACTATGGATAATATTTTTTACGTACTTGAAGTCTTTCAGGAATTCGGCATATTTCTTGTCTTGTTGGAATTCTAATATAGTCACATGCAAGCAATTATGTTGCTTTAAGGAATACACTAAATCTTCTCTTCACAATCTCTTGATTTCGTCCAAATCTCAATTGGACATCTCTTTGAACTTTATTATGCTCGCATATCCGCAAAAACATAGCCACATTTTTCTCAATACTTTGATTTGTTGTTGGTTGTAAACCATAATTTGTATGTAGCATGCTACACAATGTTTTACTACACGGAAGTGACATTTGTAGTAGTGGAAGACAAGCTGCATTATTTTGTTGAAGTCGACGCCAAATGTTTCTTCACCCCCAAACCTCCATCAGTCTTAATAGAGGTTCTACGAAAATATCGATCATAATAACTCAAATCTGGTTGAATTATTAACTCCTCAAATCGCTCATTTTCTAAATTCCACAACTCAATTCTCTCTTCATAACTTAGCATGTGGATGTCTTGTGATCGCAATTGATATATACGAAAATCCTGTAAATTTAAAAACACGAAATATAATACATCATCAGGCATAAATAAAATTACTTTAAAAAATAATATAAAATGCATAAAAGCCCTAAAATAATTATAAATAAATTAAAAAGATTAAAACAATATAATCATTAGCTAATCTTCGTCTCTTGAGTCACTATGATGATCTTTATTCAAACTTGAATTTGGTTCTTTTAAGTCCCTAAATATTAAATAAACCTCCATGTCTGCCACAATTATGTGATGTGTTTCCAGTTTCTAAATAATTTGTGAAATTGATAATGAGTGATTTTCAATGTTGAATGTATTGTGAAGTATATATAATTGCACCGTCTGAAACTTTTTGTTAAATATTCTCTTGATTTTCCTCCTGACTTCCTACTGTAAATCCGAATTGAACATTTGTTGTTGTTGTTCCGGAAGAGTCACCTTGCTGAAAATTTGATGCATGTTTTCCTACATAAAATTTTACAGAATGCTCCATTTTTGAGCATTTGATGGTGCGACTCATTGTCGAGCATTTGGGGGTGTGTTCCAATATGAACCATTTGGAGGTAAACCCCACTGTTAAGGATTCAGCTATGTGCCCCAATATTGAAATTTTGGTTGTGTACTCCACTATTGAGCATTTGGGGGGTGTACCCCATTATTGTGTATTTGGGGATGTGTTCCAGTGTTGAAGATTTGGTGGTGTAACCCAGTGCTAAAAACTATTTCCCCTTGAATTGTTACCCATTGAAGATTGACTGCCAAATGATAGACATCCAGAATGTGGACTCCCAAACAATTGGCATGAGTCCAATTGCTTTGGCACATCCTCATTATTATGTGATACACCAGTCATAGCTTCAAGTAGTTGCAGTTTATCCTCTTTGATGCCCAATATCAGTGAAATACCTTCTCCAAAAAAATTTCCTTTAAGTGCATTATTGCATGCCCAATAAAATTTAGGGAATTCCGGAAGCTCCAAAACAAGAAAAAAATTTGTGCTTTTTTAAATTCATCATAATCATCTTGATCAAAAGCACTAGGGCAAAGTTGTTGTAAAATTTCCATTGAAACTCTTTATAGCCGGTAATTGTGTCATGTATTGTAGTCTCAAACAATTGTCTTCTCCGACTACCTCTTGAACCACTTCCACCATTAGTTCCTGAGCTTGCGCCTCCTACGGACTACTTCCACATCTCAGAGTACCTTGCGAACTATTTCCACATTTGCCACGTTTCTCACCTCTTCCTAAAAGAACCTATATTGAATCTCGAGTGAACTCATTTGAAGGATATATGTATTTAACTTTAAACAAAAACCATAAGTTTTCTTTCGAAAAGTTTTGGTCATTTTTATATTTGTATAAAATATATCATTATATTGATTACATTCATATTAGGCTTTAGTAATATTTGAAACATACAACGAACGCAAAAATCGAAAGCAGATAGAGAAACGATTAAGAACATATGTAATAAACCTATTATTTTAAAATTATTGTTTGGATAAAAAAATTGATTTGTATTTTTAGAGAGTTTGAATGTTCTTGTCACATATACATATAGATTACTCTATAAAAATATATGTTTTATTTATCAAAATTTGTCGATATTATATGAGCAAATATTATGTCTACTAATGAATCATATACAAAAATTTCGTTAATTTTAGTTTTTAGCAATCTAATAAGATACTAATATACAACTCACGAATTTTCTTGTTCACATATACAAATAGTGTAGTCTAAAAAAATATTTGCAGAATAATAAATTCTATAATACTTAATTCTTTTTAAAATGTTCCTAAAGAAAATCATCTTGAATTTTTATGTATCAAATAGTTTTCCATTTAGAATCACGTGTTATTGATTTGTTTGCCAATTTTCTAATTAAGAAATAGGATAAGTAGTTCAATTTAATATATTTATATTTTTAATAATGATAAAAATAGTATTACAACTTAATATTACTTGTATTGTGTTTTTATATGTAGGTATGTCATCTAGCGTCGAGCGAACACAAATCTTTCAGGACAAAGGAGCTCAAATGTTCAAAACGAGACAGTAACACGGGTAAGAATTTTTATTGAATTTGTAATATAATTTTTTAGCTATATATTTTTTAGAAAAACATATTAACCATATAAATTTTTTTAATTGTAGATCACACCGAGATTTACCTGGACTTACGAACAAGAAAAAGCATTGATTGAATTGATATCATGCGTCTTTATGTTCGGTTATCGAGAAGAGTTTTGGAGTTTGGAAGTAAAAGTGGATGATTCTTTTTAATTTTCCAAGATATAGTATTCACGTGCAAAAAATGTGATAATGGTTACTATGGAACTACATAATTTTACAAAAAAAATTTGAACTTCTTGGATGAAGATTTTGCAGAAGTAATGGGTGAGACTAGGGGTGTCAAATCAGATTAACCCGCTTCGTTTAACTCAACCCATTGCGGATGAAGTATGTCTGCGGATTATAGCGGATTAACCAGTTTAAAACCACAGTATATATTTTGATAACCCTAAACCATCCATCATCATAATCGTGGGTTTAAAAAAAAAAAAAGAAATCTAATTTTGTGAAACAAAATTCCAAAATTGACAAATACATCATTGGGTCTAAAACCGCAGCAATCGCAAGGATATCACTGTATTCCTTCCAATATTTGTCGAACTTAAATCTCATGACTCCAACCATGTCTTTAACAACTTCATCTTCCAAATTCTCATGAAGTTTCAATGAACATTCAATATTCCAAATTTGAATGAAATATAAGTTAGGGGTGGGATAAGTTGATCCAATATTCAATTTAGTGATTTCGTTGAATGGCTTCAGAAGATCACATATTGACTGTCTCTTAGACCACTCCATATCTGGATGGAAGATCTTTAAAACCTGAATTAATCTCCTCTAGATGATCCAAGACACTCCTATGTTTTGTGGCACTTTCAAGCATGTTACAAGTGGAATTCCACCGAATTTTCACATCTAACTCCAAACTAGCTCTAACTTTAAGATCAATAATTTTCACACAGTTTGATACATAATTCTACGCGCCTCAGATGCCTTCACGTACTTCACGTTGTTCCTGATTTTTTCCAAATCATTAGTGATCATAGCCAAACCAAATTGGACAATAAGATTCAACACATGTTTAGAACATCTCGCGTGAAAGAATTCTCTGTTACACAACAAATCTTTGTGTAATTGTCTTTTCAAGATAACATGCATGATGTCAGTAGCCGTAGCGTTATCCACCGTAAGAGAAAATACTTTTTTCAAACTCACTATTTTAACAATTCATGAAGTCTCATCGCTATATTGATGTGTGTCAAGTTTCAACCAGAAAACGACATTACAGCTGCAAGTGCACATCGTAGTTGTAGTACTTCAGGTATCGGTCCCAACAGAACGAGTAGTGCACTAAGGATCTATAGACTTTCGAACTAGCTAGGAAGTAAAAAAGGTTGTTTGGTTTTTGGTTTTAAATGAAATTGTAGCAACCCGGTTTTTGATTCCTGGTTCTTTTCAGTAAACTAGATTTCATCTAAACCAGTTTTTCCTAAACCTATCCTATTTAAACCTCACTTTAAACCTAAAACCTAAAGCTTTTTCCCCCAAATTCTTTTCCAGTTGTCGACCAAGGCTCTAGAGAGAAAATCAGAGAGTTTTATCGATAAAAAGAGATGGAGAGAAGAGAGAAAAGAAGGAAGAAGAAGAAGCATGTGCAGTCCTACAAAAGACAGACTTGACATGCTAAGGGAGAACGCATGATCGGCCGATCAAATCATCATCTCTCGATCTGAAAATTCTACAGGAGGTCAAGGAGTCATGAACTGACATTTCTCAGTTTACATAACACAATTTTATTGAGTATTATGATAGTTATGGTCGTTCTTCGTTCTTATGAGCGTTTGGATCGAGGATTTAACGGGTATTTTGTGAATTAAACCTTCGTTTCCGAGATGCATTGAATCTGTCAGATTACAGAAATGGCTTATTCGATTGTATTTCGTTTTTGGTTGAGCTATTAGATGATTTTACAGTTGATCTTTTGTAGGACCAATGTAGAAACTCTTATGAATCCACTGGTAAAAGTATAACCGGTTTAGGGTTCATATGATTGGAGAAGCGCGTCCCAGAAGTTCATACAGCGAAGCTGTCCGCGTCAAAAGGAGTGGAAAAGCACCGAGTTCGAGGTTCCGTAGAGTTGCAGAGGCCTGAGGTATTCCAGAGAACGCAGTTTTCCTCGGTAAGTAAAATTATCATTTTGTCTTTGGCCTAGGTTTCCTTTTAGGGAGTTTCCAAATATGGCAGGTTTCCATATTTAGGAAGTTTCCTTTTCAGGAAAGTTTCCTTTTTGGGCAGGTTTTCTTTTTGGTAACTTTCCTTTTCGGAAAGGTTTCCTTTTCAAGAAAGTTTCCGTTTATGTTCCATTTAAGGCATGTTCCCATAAATGGAAAATTTCTGTTTTTAGCAGGTTTCCGTTAAGGTCTGATCAAGGTTCCTGTTCTAGGTTCCTTTCCAAAACGAGGATCAGCAAAGGATAACAAGGATGACGGGGGATCTTCGTGGGGTGAAAGCTCAGAAGGAGGATCGTCTTCCAGGCATTCCAGAGGCGTATCTACCATTAGGCTAAGGTGAGTAAGTTCTCAGTTTCGTCGCATTCGATATTTGTTTATCTTGTTTGTTAGTCTAGGGTTAATTCGGACGGTGTCGAAGTATAAGTCTCGGCACGAATAAAAACTATGTAGTATGTATCGTTAATGACATAAGGTCTTATACGCCTAAGTGCGATTGCTTGTTGGGTCTCTAAGTCGCGCCTAGGCTACAACCTGTTCGAGAACTTAAATCCTTAAAAATGATTAGGCCTAATTTGGTATTGTTTGAAAATTATGAAAGATGATAATTGGTCTAGATTAATTTGGTGAAGTGCATTCTCTGATGAATAGTCGCCTATCCAATTTACGAGTGTGATGCACCCCGCCCTAGGGCTCAGGACTTTAGGAAATCGATTAATTTTTGTTGTGAGAAGTAGGATCTTCACGCCGGATCAGGCAGAAGAGGCTGGAGAGGAGGGGCGTAGATGGTTGAGTCCTTCTCTTAAGTTCCAAGGCGGAAGGTCGAGTCAACCCCGGTATCCTGGGTCGTAAAAGACCGGGCGGCTGGTGAGTCGGTCCCGGTATCCGATCTGGGGTGAAGCAGAGCTGCGGGCAGTGTAACGGGAAGTCGTAGGCGACAGGACTATGTGACTGTGCCGAGCTGGCCTACCCAACAGATGGGAGCGGGTCCCACGCTGGATGTGTGGCCTGATGTGTAAGGAATGGGGGTGATATGCCATTTGATTGTTAGATGCACTAGGAACTCAAAAGGTTTTCGAAAGGATTTGAGAGAAGTGTCTAGTAATCTAGGGTAGTTTTTTCAACCTGGTAGTTGCTTGTAGCACGGTAGGGATCTTCTGTGGGGTTAAGGATTAAGTATGGACTTTCGGGGTTAGGCGGATATCGGGTGAGGCAGAGTCGGTTCGTCCTCACTGGGTGGCTTATTTGAAAGTCACTCATCCCTCTCTTTTTCCTCTTTTTCTTTTTGGTGTTATTGTAGATTGCGGTTAGAAGCAGAGATTAATGATCGGTTGGTGAATTTAGACTGGTTTTGGCGGTACCATTTGAAACATTTCTTGTTCCCTTAGGATGGGGACGTTAAATAAATAATGAAACAAAATAGAATGTAAAAGGAAAGAAAGATCAATGAAAGATAAACGTTAGACAAATAGAAAACTGTAGAGAACGTAAACTAGCATGCAAGGGTTCTATTTTCGGGTATTGTTTAGCTTAGGTATAGAACACAACCCAGTAGTAAATCCTCTCCATTTCGAGGTTCAGGATTCTATAGAATCCAAGGAATATCGTCTTTTTGACGCCCCTGTAGAAAAAGTATGCATTAAATATGTGTGTATGATTGATTGTTCACAATTCTAGATCGATCAACTTTCGTTGCCTAAATAGAATTGCTCACCAAATACTAGTTCCAGTAGTAATACAAGATTTTTGAATGCAAACTACTTTAGATCTACATACAAACTAACCTTAGAGAGCAAATAGCAATGCACACAAGCAAAGATGATAATGTATATGATAAACCCTAATATATATGAGTCCCTAACAAAGATGATCATGAACTCGTGATAAACTACTGTCTAACTAGCAAACTACTCAGTTTTTAACATGTAAAAAACTCAGCAAACAAGAGAAGAAAGCATGATATCGGTCAGAGATAAGGGAAGAACGATAAAACCATTTTATTATATATAATTACAAATAACTTACATAAATGATATTAGTATTATTATTAAATAACTCTAAATTATGAATCTTAATAGATTGTATAAATTGATAAAAATTTTATGTTTAGTAACTAAATTTTAGTATTCAAAATTTAACAAAATCAATTTTCTATTGATAAGTGAATGTTAATGTTACTAATATTTTGAATTGTACATTAAAATAAGTGTTTCATTTATATATGAGTTTTATTATTCAGAAATATCTAAAACTGTTACATATATATATATATATATATATATAATGTGATTTATTTAATATTTGTAATTATTATTATTTTTAAAATAAAAATGAAAAAACATGTTGAACCATACATAAAGAAACAAAACGAAGCTAATAAGCTGGGTTTTCTAAACGCAGTCAACAACGGTAGTTCTGTGTTATACCTTTTCTTCTGCAGTCCAACTTGTTTTTTCTTCTATTTTTTTAATTAAAATATTAAATTACAAATTCATCTTGAATGGGAGACATATACATGTCCCGCACCTCCTCCCTTCGATCCCGCAGTGAATATTCACGTCCTCAAATTGTTGTCCCGCACTACATGGTACTTTTGTTACCATTCACATATTGTTGTAAACCGCTTGTTTTACATGAATCGCATTTGTCCCGCAGTATGCGTTTCTCTCACTCAAATCGTACTCAAGCTCCGAATGTTTTTCGCGGAACCGTAAAACACGCACAGCGGTCATCTTTTGTGTCTCCATTCAACTCAATTATGAATTGTAAATACAAAAAATAAATCAAAAATATATAATAAATATAAAAGTATGGGTGCGGGAGAAATTATTAAGAGAACACATCTCAATAAGTATGGAAGCAAATAAGGTGTGATTTTGTGCAGAACCACTTGACCAATCATTTTTTCAGAAAATTTTAAAATATTATGTTTGCTCTATATAATACCGCACAAATAGTGTTTTGCATATCAATCGAACAGAGAGAAATTTTTTTGATTCTTCAGATTTTAAAAATATTGTTTTCAACATCTCTGCATAAGTATCAAAGGTGAGTTTCTTTATCATTAGTTGCAAAGTAAATTAATAAACATATTATTATGGGTAGATTGTTAATGATTAAAAAATTTGAAATTGTATTTAGTTCTGTTTTTTATTGCTTAATGTATTGTGATATTATTTATGAATAAAATTAGAGTTATTTACGAAGTAAAAAATTATTAAAATTATAAATTTTTTTGATTAATTGTAATTGTTAAGATAGTTTTTGGATTTTTTCCTACAAACTATTTGTTTTCTTTAATCATAATATTGTCATTATAACTAATCACTGTAGTAAAATTAATAAAATGTTCGATGTTTTATAAGTAGAAATGAAGTATTTACATAATCAAGAAAGCAATAAAATTTGCATGCTTAATATTACAAAATTTAGGGATTTTAAAATGATTAAGATTGTATGATAACCTATAAAGGCGAAGGGTTGTAGAAAATATGAAATAATTTTTTATGTAAAATATTTGGGATCCTATAAATAAAATGTTTCAGTCTTCTCATTAAGACTTGGGATCCTTCGAATTTT
This sequence comes from Anastatica hierochuntica, assembly GCA_900406275.1. Taxonomy (NCBI): domain Eukaryota; kingdom Viridiplantae; phylum Streptophyta; class Magnoliopsida; order Brassicales; family Brassicaceae; genus Anastatica; species Anastatica hierochuntica. The sequence continues at coordinate 23,090 of OVAN01000858.1, read as the reverse complement.
TTTTGGGTGCACAATAAAAATGAAAAATAGTACGTTTTAGATATTTTGATGTTAAATATAGGTATGTCGTCAAGGCGTCGAACGAATACAAATGCTTCAGGACAAAGAAATTCAAATGTTCCTAGTTAAACAACGACAAGGGTAATGTTTTAATTAATTTATTTTATTTTTAGTTAAAAATTTAGATAATAACAAAATAAATTTACAATTTTTTAATTTTTAGAATACACCGAGATTTATATAGACTTACGAATAAGAGAAAACACTGATTGACTTGTTTGACCAAGCGATTTCTATGAATAGTTATAGTCTTATAGATCCTACGACTCTTGGAAGAGAATGCATGGTTGAAAAATTCAACAATGCATTTAATTTGAATATTACATATGGATTTTTCAAAAACAAACTCGATGATTTTAAGAAAGCATATAAGAGATGGAGGTTTCTTATAACTTCTACTTGTATAACGGTTGATTCTGAGACATCGATGATTTATGCATTTGATGAGTGGTGGGATTCTCGTTAATCGGTAATAATATTTTGAATTATATTATTATCAATTAAATATAATAATATTTTACACATATACGATTTTTATATATATTATTTTCCACTAGGGTTGTAAAGTAACAAGATCGTTTAAGCGACAACCACCACAATTTTGGGATGTGATGGTACGATGTTTTGCATTACACGATATTTATTCACAACTCCAACAGTCCTCACGCTAACATAGACAAGAGATATTAAATGAGAGAAGAGTGAAGATGATTTGCATGGTTTTTCAGACATTGATGCTGACGAAATGACTCGAAATTTTGTTCTTGAAACCCAAGAAAACGAAGAAGTTTATCGTGTTAATCTTGACGATGATACACATCCTTCAACTGAGTTCACTCGAGATTCAATTCATGTTCCTCCAGGAAGATGTGAGCAACGTGTCAGAAGTGGAAATAGTTCACAAGGCACTGTAAGATGTGGAAGCAGTTCGCAGAAGTCTGGCATAGGCATAGGAACTAATGTTGCTAGTGGTTTAAGAGATAGTCGGAGAAGACAATCGTTTGATACAAGACACAATTACCGGCTATAAAGAATTTTAACGGCAAAGTTTACAACAACTTTGCCTTGGTGCTTTTGATCAAGATGATTATGATGAATTTAAAAAAGCAGAAGAAATTTTTCTTGCTTTAGAGCTTCTGAAATTCACTAAATTTTATTGGGCATGCATTAATGTACTTAAAGAGCAACGTTTTTGGAGGAGGTATTTCATTGATATATCTATAGGCATCAGAGGGGATAAACTGCAAATACTTGAAGCTATAATTGGTGTATCACAGAACAATGAGGATGTGCCAAGGCAATTGGACTCAAGCCAATTATTTGGGAGTCCACATTCTGGAGGTCTATCATCTGACAGTCCATCTTCAATTGGTAACAATTCAAGGAGAAATAGTTTTCAACATTGGGATACACCATCGAGTGTTCAACAGTGGGGCACACCACCAAATCTTCAACATTGGTGTACACCTCCAAATGCTCAACAATGGGGTGCACCCACAAATGCTCAAGAGTGGGGTATACATCCAATGTTCAATATTGGGGCACTCCACCGAATCCTCAAGGGTTTACCTCCAAATGATCCATATGGGAACACACCGCCAAATTCTCAACAATGGGGTGCATCGCCAAATCCTCAACAATGGAGCACTCCGCAAAATTTTTATGCAGGACAACATGCAAAAAATTTCCAGCAAGACGGATCTTCTGGAACAATACCATCAAATCTTAAATTCGGATTTACAATAGAAAGTGAAGAGAAAAACCCAGAGAATACTCGAGAAAAGGTATCAGAAGGTGAAATTATAGATATTTCACAAAACGTTCAACATGGAACATCACCCACTATCAATTTCATAAATTATTTTGAAACAGGAAAAACATCACATAATTGTGGCATCGTGGAAGTTTATTTTGATATTTGGGGAACATCGAAAGAACCAAATACAAGTTTGAATGAAGGTCATCAGAGTGATTCTGAAAACGAAGATTAGCTAATGATAGACATACTTTAATGTTTTTTTATTTATTTATAATTATTATGTGTTGCTTAAGCATTTTATATTATTGTGTAATGTAATTTTATAAATGCCTAATGATGTATTCTATTTCGTGTGATTAATTTACAGGCTTTTCGTATATGTCAATTGTGATCACAAGGCATCCATATGCTAAGTTATGAAGAGAGAATTGTGTTGTGAATTTAGAAAATGAGCGATTTGAGGAGTTAATAATTCAACCAGCTTTGAGTTATTATGATCGATACTTTCATAGAGCACCTGCTCAGACAGATGGAGGTTTGGGGTGGAGAAATATTTGGCATCGACTTCAGCAAGATTATGTCGCTTGTCTTCAGCTACTACGAATGTCACTTCCATGTTTCACAACATTGTGTAGCATGTTGCAGACAAATTATGGCCTACAACCAACATTAAATGTAAGCATGGAAGAAAGTGTGGATAAGTTTTGCGGATATGCGGACACAATGAAGTTTAAAGAGATGTTTGATTGAAATTTGGACAACACCAAGAGACCGTGAAGTTCTTAAAGCAACAGAATTACTTGCATGTGACTATATTAGAACCCCGACAAGACATGAATTATACCGAATTCTCGAAAGACTTCACTTACATCCAAAATACTATCCATATTTTAGTGGATTTTCCGGAGCTATGGATGGAATTCATGTTTGCGTAAAACTAGAACCTAGATTACATGAAATGTATTGGAATCGACACTATAATACATCACTGAATATCATGGCAATTTGTGATATGAATAAGCTATTCATATATATATATATATATATATGAAATGGCCCAAGGATCTTGTCATTACAAAGCCTTTCTCATAATGGCACAAGAAAGTTATCTTGGATTTTCTTTGCCTCCAATGGAAAAGTATTATGTCGTTGACTTAGGTTATCCAAACAGGCAAGGATTTTTAACTTCATATAAGTCATCACGAAATAATGCTTTGAGATATCATATATCACAATTCAATGATGAGCCTCCTACACGGAGTAAACAAGAATTATTCAATCGATACCATGCGTCTTTACGTTTGGTTATCGAGAGGAGTTTTGGAGTTTGGAAGAAAAAATGAGGATTCTTTGTAATTTTCCAAGATATATTATTAATGTACAGAAAAGGGTGATAATGGCTACTATGTGACTACATAATTTTATAAAAATTTGAACTTTTCGGATGCAGACTTTGCAGAAGTAATGACTGAGACGGGACGAAACACTACATATTGCGAGAATGATTTTCAGAATGATTTAGATGATATGGATATAGTAGGGGTAGCAGATGGAGGACATATATCGCAAATAAGAGATAGTATTGCAAATATGCTATGGGAAAATCAATAAACCAATAATATGTTGTCGGTTGTAATATATTTTTAGTCACAAAATAATATGTAAAATAATTTTTATAACTTAAATAGAATAATATTTTACATTATATTATTATCATTTTTTATTTTAGTTTATAAGATATACATGTATTTTATGTAGTCCGCACTGTTTAATATTCACCATTCAAACCATTGTCCCCCACTGCATATTACTTTTGCTACTATTCACATATTGTTGTAAACCGCTTAATTTACATGAATTGTAGTTGTCCCACAATATGCGTTTCTATCATTCAAATCGCACTTAAACGGTATCGCACCATCCAATCCGCTTGTCCCGCACCGCCCAACTGGGTGTCACCATTCGGAGTGTTACGAGACAAATGGTTTAGACAGTGCAATGTGGTTTAAGTGCGGTTTATGTGAGAGAAACACATACAACTGGACAAGTTTTTTTGTGTAAAATAAGCGGTGCGGGATAATATTTGAATGGTGATTATTAAGGTTCTGAATGGGGACAAGTGCGGGTGTGGATTTCAATGCCCGCTTATCTGGAACCGCCCTTGGCCACCAATCAGAATATAAAGGCATTTTTCTTATATTCTGAAACAAAAAGAAGACAAGACACTTGCGGTCTATTATACAAGAGAAAAGTTGTACAGGATAAAAAAAAAATTATGGACCGCATGGGTAAAGGTGTGGATGGACACAGAACCACCTTTAATTTTCTCTTTCCTCTTGTGCTGCTTTTTTTAATATTCGTGTTGTATAAAAGGTGTGTTGTAGGAACAACTAAACCATTAGCAAAAGAAAAAGACTATACTTAGAAGCTTTGCTAATTTGTAGTCGTGTATTTTTTTTTAAATATAGAAGAAGTATTTTTTCATTACTTAGCATCCAAATAAAGATAAACTAATTTTGTTATAGTTTTGTTATATTTTTTATAGAAATTATAGTATGTTATATTTTAATTATTTATCAGCTTATATTAAACATAATTAAATATAATAAAAATGATTGTCATATAATAATAAAACTAAGAGTAATAAAACTTATTTTTTTGTTGGTTTTTGGAATAGCAAAATTTTATTTTATTTTATACATAAAGATACCAAATAGTTAAAAGTTTTTGGAATGTGTGTGTATATATATGTGTGTGTGTGCGTGCTAATATACACAAACATTATGTACTTGGTAATTATTTTTGTTTTAAGTAAAAAATCAAAAAAAATTATTTTATTCTATTATATACATTAATTTTTAAAATTTCATATCTAATTACAAAAATATTAGAAAATCATTCATATGTTTGTCCACTTTTAAGGAATTACTAGATAAATCAATTTATATTTTTTACTTAAAATAACCTGTAACAGTTATTTAAAAAATTAAAAAAACTTATTTTTTATGTATTGTACGTCAAGGACACACATAAAATTATTAGTTATATATATATATATATATATATCTGTGTGTGTGTGCGTGTGTGTGTCAATATACATTAATATTATGTGCTGCGTAATTATTTTTCCCTTAAGCAAAAAAGCACAAACAATTATTTTATCCTATTATATACAATAATTTTTAAATTTTCATATGAATTACAAAAATATTAGAAAATCATTCATATTTTTTCCATTTTTAATTAATTTAACTAGATAAATTGATTTACATTTTTTACTTAAGATAACTTGTATGAGTTATTTTAAAATTAAAAACTTATATTTTTATAGTTTTGATAATTTATTATTTAATTATTGTAAATTTAGTTATGTCGTCAAATCGACGCCGATACACAAATCCGTCTACGCGAATAGATTTCACTCATCATGCGGAAACTTCAACTCCTGCAACAGAAACAACTGCAAGGGTAAATATATTTTTTTTAGTTATGAAATTTACATTATATTTGATATTAAATAACATTGCAATTTTTAAAATTTGTAGGCTACCGAGAAACATAAATGGTCTTACGAGTAAGAAAAAACATTGATTGAATTGTTCGACGAAGCAATTGCAATGAATAACTACACTCTTAAAAATCCTACGACAAGTGGCAGAGAACATGTGGTTGAAAAGTTCAATCTTGCGTTCAACATGAAAGTGACTTATAGTTTCTTTAAAAATAAACTTGATGAATTTTAAAAAAAAAACTATAAGAGGTGGAAGACTCTTATGAATTCCACTGGTATCAACGTCGATTCTGCTACGTCTATGATATATGCACCAGAAAATTGGTGGAGGGAACGTGAATCCATAAGTACATCTAACCAATATGGTCATTAAGTTATTAGAAAAATTCAAATATCAAGTAACATCATGGTTATATATTATACGATGTTTATTCACATTCTCAATATTCTGTACGCCAAAGACGAGAAGAATTGATAAATGAAGATGTCAATGATGACTCAGATACCTATAGTGGAGAAATGCTAGGAACTCAAATTCCTGAGATACAAGAAAACGAAGAAGTGTCTCATGTTATAATTGACGATGGCAGACGTCATTCGAATAAGTTTATCAATGAAACGGTCCAAATTCCTGGTCGTAGACGCCAACCGAGAGGAAGACAAGAGTCACAATCAACTGATAGACCTGAGAGTAGTTTACAAAGACATATGAGAAATTCTCGAGTCTCAATTGGAAGCGGTTCACGAGGAGGTCGTAGACGACAATCATTTGAGACAACCATACAAGACACAATCAATGGCTATAGAGAGTTCCAATGACTAAGCTTGCAACAACTTCGTCCATGTGGTTTTAATCAAGAGGATTATGATGAGTTTAAAAAGGCAGAAGCCATATTCCTTGCTCTAGATCTTCCAAATCACACAAGATTTTATTGGACATGTATAAATACACTAAAAGAGCAAGTATTTTAGCGTAAATATTTTATTAATATAGCTTACAAAACCAATGAAGATAAACTGCAATTACTACAAGTGATGACTAGTGTTTCACGATAAAACCAAAACGTTCCCAAACACTTAGGCTCGAGTCCATCGTTTGGGAGTCCACAATCCGACAGTCCATCTTACTTTGGTAACATTTCTGGAGGACAAGGTTTATGGGGTCCAAATGCTCAACAGTGGGTAACACCGCCGAACGCTCAACAGTGGGGAACACCGCCGAACGCTTTATAGTGGGGAACACCACCGAACGCTCAACAGTGGAGAACACCGGCGAATGCTCAATAGTGGAGAACACCGTCGAATGCTCAACAGTGGGGAACACCGCCGAATGCTCAACAGTGGGAAACACCGCCGAATGCTCAACAGTGGGGAATATTGCCGAATGCTCAACAGTGGGGAACACCGCTGAATGCTCAACAGTGGGGATGTCAGACACAAAGTTTTCATCGTGATGGTTCTTCATGATCAACTCCAAGAAATGTTCTATATGGATTTTCTCTTGGAGGTGAAGTAGAAAATACTAGGAATGATCGACAAGATACAAAAGGGACCATAGCCGAAGCTTCACCGAACAATCAACAAACACCAACATCAGGTCTCGGTTTCACGAACTATTTTGAACCTGAACATATTCCACAACCACGTAGAGAAGGAGGTATATTCAATATATGGGGACTAAACGAAAGTATGAATGATGATCATGAAACTGTCGCATGAGACGAAGAGTAGTCATAAATAAAGATCTTGTGACTATAATGTTTTAAATTTTTTTATTATGGAGATGAAATAAATTATGTGCTATAATCTACTTATATATTGTTTTACTTTTACTCTAAGCGTGTATTCGACTAATAATATATTTCTTTATTTTGTCTATACATTTTAAGGCTTTTCGTATATGTCAATTGAGATCACAATACATAAACAATTTAAGTTTCAAAGAGAGAATCGAATTTTGGAATTTGGAAAATGATCAGTTTGAGGAGTTAGTGATACAACCAACTTTGATATATTATGATCGATATTTTCAACGAGTGCCAGTCCAAAATGAAAGAGGCTTGGAATAGAGAAATATATGGCGTCGAGTACAGCAAGATGATACTGTTTGTCTTCAGTTACTTCTAATGTCACTTCCATGTTTTACGACATTGTGTGATATGCTACAAACAAACTACGGTCTACAACCAACATTAAATGTAAGCATCGAAGAAAGTGTGGCTATATTTCTAAGAATATGTGGACACAATGAAGTGCAAAGAGATGTCGGTTTCAGATTCAGAAGAAATCAAGAGACAGTGAACAGAAAATTTCGCGAAGTTCTAAGGACGACTGAATTACTTGCATGTGATTACATTAGGACTCCAACAATAGAAGATCTATACCGAATTCCTTAAAGGCTTATAGTAGACAAGAGATATTATCCATATTTTAGTGGATTTGTGGGAGCTATGGATGGAACTCATGTTTGCGTAAAAGTGCGGCCAGAATTACAAGCAATGTATTGGAACACACATGATAATGCATCAATGAACGTCATGGCAATATGTGATTTGAATATGTTATTCACTTACGTGTGTACTAGAGCACCAGGATCATGTCACGATACTGCAGTTCTCGCAATGGCACAACAGAGTGATTCAGAGTTTCCTATGCCTCCATTAGATAAGTATTACCTCGTTGATTCTGGATATCTGAACAAACAAGGATTTTTGGCTCCATATAGATCATCAAGAAACAATGTAATGAGATATCATATGTCGCAGTTCAACTCTGCTCCGCCGAGAAATATAGAAGAATTGTTTAATTGTTGGCATTCTTCTTTGCGTTCCGTTATCGAGAGGACGTTTGGAGTTTGGAAAAAAAAGTGGAGGATTCTTTATGATTTTTCAAGATATAATATTGACATACAAAAAAGGTGGTAGTGGCTAAAATGGGATTGCATAATTTTATCAAAAATACAACTTTTTCAGATGTAGATTTTGCACAAGTAATGTCACAGATGGAAATTAATAGTACAAACAATGAGCCTGATGAAAATGACCTGGAAGCAGCTGAGGTAGGAGATGGAGAAGATATGACGCGAACAAGAGATCACTTTACAAATATGTATTGGCGAAATCAATAGACGACGAATACTTTTGTAAAAATTGAACTCGTTTTTTTGTTTGCCATATATTTTATTTATTATATCAAATAAAATTTGTTATATGTGTAAGTTAAAACTTTAATGTCAATGATTTTTAATATATTTATGGTTGTAGTAGTCCACTAGTAATTTTATTTATTGCATGTATTATTTATTTCAATTTAAAATTATACTAATATCGTTAATTTATTTACGTTATAGTAATATATATATATATATATATATATATTCCGCACCGCTTATTAACGTTTTTACCATTCAAATTTTTATTATGCATCGTACGTTATTTTTGTTACCATTCAACTTTTATCCCGCATCGCTTATTTCACATTAACTGCACTTGTTCCGTAGTTTACAATTATCCCGCACGAACCGCACTTCAACCGCACCGCATTACCTAATTTACCCGTCCCGCACCTAATAATCTGTTGTTACCATTAATTAAGTAAATTATGTTACTTTAATAAAATAAACATGTGTAGTTTAATTCAAAATTTTATGAAACACAGAAAACGTATATATAATATGTGTATACACACGTAAATTTGGAAAAGACATGAATTTGGTGTGGTTAAAACACACTTTGCGGGACAGCAATTTTGACTAAGGTCCCGAATAATGACAGCGGGTTAGGCGGTGCGGGAGAAGCGAATTGGATGGTGCAGTGCGGTTTGAAATAGAGAAATGCGTACTGCAGGACAATTGCGGTTCATGTAAAACAAGCGGTTTACGACAGTACGTGAATGGTAACAAAAGTAATATGCAGTGCGGGATAACGGTTTGAATGGTGAATATTAAAAAGTGTGGGATACATATAATATATGTATATTTTATAAATTAAAATAAATTAATGATAAAAATATAATTTAAAATCTTATTTTGTTTATTTTTTAAAAAATGATTGACATATTATTTATGTAATAAAAATATAGTACACCAACAAAATATTATTAATTTATTGATTTTTCTATAATATATTTGCAATACTATCTCTTATTTGCTACATATGTTGTCCATTTGTTACCTCAGGTGTTTCTATATCATCCAAATTTGTAATATGTTTTGGTCATATATTTTGGATTCAAGTTGGTTTTCTAATTTTTAAAAGGATTTCATACGGGTCTGGGAACCAAATAGTAAATTACCCAAAAAGCGGAATTATACAAAAAAGGTAAATAAAATAAAATCAGTAAAATATAATAAACCGCTAAAAATATAAAAAATATAAAAAGGTAAAAATAAAGTAAATTTTACCGAGTTTGATATCGCTTTTTCGGGTGAGTTAGGTACTGTTTTTTTGAAAATGTTCGGTTTGTATTTTTGGGTTCGGGTTTTTTGTCAACTCCTACTATTATTAAATAATTTTGTCATTATTCACTAGATAATATAAGTTTTAAATTGTATAAATTGATAACATTGTGAATTTTTAGTGACTAAAGTTTAATATATAAGGTTCAAAAAGTTAATATTGTTATTTTACTAAATGATGATTAGTGACTAAATTTATAAACTATTTTATAAATTATAATACTAATTGGTGTTTTATTATATATTTCATAGAAGTATTCTGGTTTTTTCTTATTAAAATTTTTTTTATATTTTTATTTGTTTTATATATTATTTGTAACCATTTTTTAGATTTTATCAAAACTAAATTATGTTGGACCACACATGAACCGAAGGTAAAACACATCATATAACAAGCTTTCTATAAAACACATGCAATTGTAGAAAATGTGTTATGTTTGTCCCGCCTTTCATCTAGCTGTTTTCTTTTTACTTTTTAATTAAAATATAAATATTCACTAAACTCATGTTTGAATGGTGACACATTATGTCCCGCAGTCGCAGAACGCACGATCCCGCAGGATACATTTACATCCTGAATTTTAATCTATTTGATTTATATAAGTTAAATATATTGTGTCTTCAGTAACACAAAATGTAGAGAATGGGAACAAAAAGTGATGTTCCACACTTAACCGCTTTTAACATTCATAACCTAAATATGTTTTTCCCGCACTATCAGAACTGTAGTTGCCATTCGGATCTATATTACATATTTGAAAGAATAAAAGAAAAAAATGTTTCAAATATTACGCAAAGCAATAATATTTTGTTTTTCACTATTTGTGTTCCATAGAGATTCTCTTATTGGAAAAAGGCAATTTTAAATGATGTTTTAATATTGAAACCATGGTTGTAAAACTCGCTAGGCGCTAGTCGAGTGGCGAAGTCGGGCCTAGCGTCTAGTTAGAAAATCAAGATTAATCGGGGATTAATCGAGACTAGGTTTTTTTTTTATTATTTTGATATTTTAATTTAATTTAATTTTTATAAATATATAATAAGTTTATAATTTTGACTTTTATATTTTTGACTTGCTTTTAGTCAAAAAATAACTAATTTATTAAGAGTCCAATTTCATAAGTTAATTTGTGGATAATTTGTGGAATGCTAGAAAAATCGGATCGCGGAGGAAATTAATCGGACGACCACCACTTAGCGGATATACTGAGAGTAAACGGTTTAGGCGAAGATTTTTAGAATAGAGATTGAAATCTAGAAAAAAAATTACATAATATATACACTTATAGTAAATGTGCCAAAATCTTGAACATTGATGGAGTATATTAAAACGAAACTTAACAACAACAAAAATTGGAGATAGCTCATAAATTTATTGGAACAACAGGTAAGAGAAAAAATAGTTTCCAAGGTAATCCCATCATAACATTACAAAGTTCAATTTCAATACGAGACTAATCAAAGCCAAATCGTCACTAAAAACCCACCTCAAGGACTTTTGTTTTAAGAGAGTAAGTAGTACAAGTGCTACTGCGTAGCATTCATCTTGCTACTGCTTCTTTAGAGCATTCATCTTGTCCCTGAGGTAATAAAGTTTGGCTCTTATTACTCTCTTCTTGTCCAACACCTTTATCTCCTTTAGGTTTGGGGAATACCTATCAACCAAACACACCCCAATCTCACTTTAGTTTTCTCAAGACTAGAAGAAGCTGTTTTGCTCGTGCCATGAGTTTTAAAGTACTTACAAGGGGAACATGGATTCGACGCCAACTCCAGCCACAAGTCTTCTGATCCTAAATGTAGAGTTAAGACCCGCATTACGTCTTGCTATGACAATGCCTTTTACGATTGAAACACGCCTCTTGTTCTCAGGCACTTCCTGTTCAAACAAGGCACATCTCAGAAAAGTAAATGCAAGCCTATGAAAAGATAAATAGATATTTTGATCCCATTCTCCAATGCAGTCCAACATCATACCACTTTTAGCTGCACAATGTAACCGGGCCTTATCTCCGGTATCTCTCTTAGAGTTCTCACTTCTTCAACTGCCTCCTTGTCTATAATCTGGAGAAGAAGATTGTAGATATAGGTGAACATGACATGATTTATCAATGATCATTTTTGACGTTTGAATGGTTTGCACCTGCATTATATGCGCAGCGGTTTTATCAAGCCGCTTGAACTTGATTCTCTGAGGCACATCAGAAGCTATCTCAGGGGATCCTTGAGGAGTAGACTGAACAGAATCCCCGACAGTGGAAAAGCACCTCGACGAATATGCAAAGTTTTGTTTCTGCCAAATATTATAAATTCTGAGAAGCAATCTCAAACACTTAGGACGCCTTATCTAGATAGCTACCGTGTGACCCAAACAAAGCAAGAGATCTGGTGACAGCATAAAGCTATGCTAAAGCTGAAAGAAATAGCAAACATTAACAACAGCATGAAGCTGATTCATCTATATCCACATAACCCCTTTCTACCATACGAGAGAGGCGCGCGTAAAACTGCAAAGAATTTAAGAAGATACAAACAAGCAACAAATATCTTTGGTAAGTTCACTAACCTATCGTTGCCTATTTCATGTAAAGATTCTGAGCTAAATTTGATTCTGAATGATGAAATCAGTGGAATCCATGGATGCAAGACCAACCCAAAAGCAAAGCTTAGATTTTTTATTACACTACTTGCAATTTAAAACCAAATTGAAATAAGATCTCCACAGGGAACTAATTATCCTCTACATTTCTACAATCCGAAAAAACAAAATCAAAAGAGGAAGTAGCTTACAGGTAGTGACGGAGAGGAAGAAAACGCCCTTGTCAACGAGCTAAAGAGATAGGTCGATGGTGAATGAACAGCTCCGGTCGAGCGGAAAGATTCAAACCCTAGCCTCTTCGATTTATCATCAGAACCGTTAGCAGAAGAAGAACTGAAACGAAGAGTGTTGGAGATGGAGAAACGGTGCCTCTGAAGCAACTTTGAGCTGCTACGAATCGATTGCATCTTCTCCGGCGAGAGGAATCGATCTAAATGCTCTCTGATATTTATCAGAATACAGATATTGGCGGAGGTTGAGCCCAAAAACCCTCGTCGCTCCTCCAAGGTTTTTTTTTCCTTCCTCCCTTTTCTTTATTAGAAATTTGCATATGAACCCCTGATATTTTATTTATTAATCAAATTAACCTTCAATATCTGTAAGACTCATCTATGCCCTGACTTTTTACTTTTTATGTGACTTATGGTATGCTCAATCAATGATTTAGATAGATATGTACTAAAATATAAAATCTAATACTATTCAAACAAGACTTGTAAACAATTTTTGTAAATTAAAATAGTGATTTTAAAATATATTTTCAAATTCGCCGTTATTAAAAATATATGAAAGTTATGTTTGGATATTCGAAACATTTTAAAATAGGGATCATACGAGATTTTTTTGATTATTCGATTTGGTTCTATCTTATTTGGTTTGAGTAAAATTTGGTATTCTGGATCGGATAATTTTTTTTTCTTTTCATCTCATACTAATTTTTTGGTCGGTAAATAATATATTAATAGTTCAATAATATATTATTTTTTCAATTTATAAATTATATTGTGCATTTATATGCTACATTTAAAATTTTGAGTCTCATAATTTTAGATGTATTATACACTTTGTTATATATATTTTAAACTTACGCAATACAATTCATTTGACATATTCTGCATATAGTAATACATTTTGTGACATTCGACCCATTAGAAACTATGATATTAATAACATTAATCATTATATTGGTTTTATCTAGGATTTATTAAATTTTTTATTTTTTTGCTATTTAAAATAGAAATTGTGATTATCTAAATATTGAAAATTTTTGTCATTACAATTTATTATTAGTTAGTTGGCCCGCATAATATGCGGGCATTAAATTTTGTAAATTTTAGATTTGATATATAAAATTTTTCGACTGTCAAAATTTTCAACTGATATGAAATCGGACAGAGTGAGCTTGTGTGGTTTGTTTTCCTTTGTTTTTGATGTTTAAACTTAAACTCTCTTTAATTTTGGTTTATTACAATATAATTAGATGTTTAAAAAATGATATCTTAAAATTTTCGACTTTTAAACTTTTAATCATGTGATTTTTATTTAGACAATACAAATTATTATATGAATTTCAAAATAAAGTAGTGCACATTCTATTTGGTATATTTTGTATAAGATATAAATATTTTACAGATTTTAAAATTCGACCCCGCAAAAAATATAATCCTAAATATTATATTACTCCATTTAGCAAATCTTGCATAAGCTTGAATATTTTGCAGATGTTAACATTTGACCCCGCTAGAAACTATAATATTAAATTTTAAATTTTTTTTTATTCATGACTACAAATGTGGATTCATTATTTATTAGTTCATAATTTCGTATGGTTTTATTAGTTAATCAAAATATACAGTATCTTAATAATTATTTAAATATAATAAATTTTATATAAAGTATGATTGATTTATTGGAAAACATAAATTTATTTTTTTAATTTATTTTATTTTAAGATATATTTATCTTATATTATATTTAGAATTATATATATATATATTATTTCTTGATTAAAGAATCAAATATATCAAATATATTAAATAGCTCATTAAAGATAACCATGATCTTTTAAGATAAAATTTTTCTGAATATTTTCTTTATTAATTTCATTTTTATTTATTATTTTTATTTTTGTTTTAAAAAATAAATTATGAGAAATTTTTTTTATTAATCAAATAGTTCATTAAAGGCAACATAGTAATAAATCCGTCCAACTTTTAATCTGGTGCAAACTGACTTCATAATAATAAAACATTTAGTGAAATGATCTTGAGATGATGTTGAACCGATATACCTTTAACCTTTGTGGACAAAGAGAAAACTTCAGACCAAACAGTTGATCATGTGAATATAGAGTTGCATTTACATTATTGTACCTATTGTCTTCAATATCCGATGGGTTCTTCTTTCTTGGTTTTCTAGGTCTGTATGTGGTATTCAAAAACTCTCAAAGTTAAATTCACTATATGTAGTATATGTCCTATTCTCGGAAATGAACAAATCCCAACGAGCAAAGCTGAAGGAAAGGACATGAATTTTCGGAAAGCCCACCACAAATTAAATAAATGGGCCAAAGCCTACGAGTTTAAAATATCCATGTAAAATGATAACTTTAGCGATTTTTTTGAATAAGGTTGGCATTGGCAAAATTTGGATGTGCCCAACTTCGGGTAATCGGCCAAATCATGCCATAACTATGTCAATATGTCGGATTTATACCCCAAATATACCGGTGTGCTAAAACATACCCAATATAATGAAAAATTCAAATTTCATACCTAAACTATTGTTTTTGTGCAAATTTATACATGAAACATAACGGGGTTAAATGTCCGTCAAATTATGCATACGTAGCTGCCACGTATGAACCGTCGTCGTTTTGAATTTTATGTTGTTTGTGCTAAAACATACCCGATGTAGTGAGAATTTTAAATTTCATACCCAAACTATTGATTTTGTGCTAATTCATACCTTAATCGTAACAAAGTTAATTTTTTTTGTTAAATTTTACATACAAAGTTGCCAATAGACTTTGAGCATTTGGGTTCGTTTTTTTTCAAGTTTACAAGTTTCTGGGTCAGATATTTTAGTCTCACTCGATTACTTATAATTTTCCGATCGGGCGCTTCAGTTACAACCGAGTTTGAATAAGTTCAGCTATTTCGTTCACTGAAATTCCAGCCAATAGAAAAAAAAATTATAAATCTCTAAAGTAATAGATAGGAATACAACCTAAAACTGAATTTTTTTTTATTTAGTTCAATTATTTTGAATCCAAAATACCCCGTAATTCCTGGAAAGATCATAAAATAATTAGAACAGAACTCGATTCAAACCGAAAACTGAAATACTCGAATATATATGTCCATAAATATGAGTTATATTTAGATTTGAAATAACAGAAATAGCCAAAATTATAATTATCAATATCAAGTAATATATACTTTTAGGATATTTATGGTCATTCATATACTTTTGAATATTTTTGAGTATTTTTAGTTATAGTGGACAAAAATCTATGATCCAAAAACTTGGATGCTCCGACATAATTTAACAAAAAATTAACTTTGTTACGATTAAGGTATGAATTAGCACAAAATCAATAGTTTGAGTATGAAATTTAAAATTCTCACTACATCGGGTATGTTTTAACACAAACAACATAAAATTCAAAACGACGACGGTTCATACGTGGCAGTCACGTATGCATAATTTGACGGACATTTAACACCGTTATGTTTTATGTATGAATTTGCACAAAAACAATAATTTAGGTATGAAATTTGAATTTTTCATTATATCGGGTATGTTTTAGCACACCGGTATATTTCGGGTATAAATCCGACATCCGACATAGTTAGGGCATGATTTGGCCGCCGCCCAACTTCCAAGGTTGGAAATTGATTTGAGAAAAGTCTTCAACTTTCGCTATCATCAAATAAATCCCTAACATTCTTTGGCGTTAAAGACAAAAATTTGAACCAATTAAGATAAATCCTTGGACACCGTTAAAGACATCGTTCTTTGGCGTTTGTGGTTAGAAAATATATGCACAATTGTTTTGAAGCAAAATTATCTCTGTGGTGGACAAAGAAAATAAGATTCATAATCGGCGATTGAACTTCAAAGAGTAACCTCAAATTTTGTACAACTTTAAAATGAAAACTCTTCATGTCGATTTTCCACATCGCAAAACGTGTTTCTTTTCACCGCAATTTCCAAAACCGCGTCGAGGTTAATACATTACATTGAAAATCTTCTGACATTTTGGACTTCGTAAACTTAAAATTTCGATTTAGGATTATTTAGCTATGGGGTTTATTTGATATCAAATCTTAGGTTTCGTAAAGCTTGCTTGATAAATGATTTAACAAAGAAGGAGAAGACAAATCTGAGAAACATCCATCAATTAAATAAATAGTAATAGAATCATATCATATCAAAAAAAAAAGACAATAGTGCATACTCAAAACTCGTCTAGAAAAATCACAAACCACAATACTCTAAATATAAAATTCCTTCATATAACAGATATGAAGGTAGATAGAAGAAAGAAGAGAGAGAGATCCATAGCTTCCGAATACACACGACTATCATGAATGCTATACCGGATAAAAAATTTCAAAAAAAATAATCATCAAATCTCCGTACGAATCGCCATCACAGAGACTTAAATCCGAAGAGCAGAGCTGAAAACCAAAGCAGCTACAGCTGCAACACCAGCTGAGACGATGGACGGTGAGAACGAACCGGATCCAGAAGTTGGGCTTGGCGCGGGAGCTTCAGACTGAGCCGAAGCGACGGTCGCTACGACTGAGACGATCACCGCGACGAGAGCAACAATGGAAGCCTTTGAGATCGCCATTTTCAAAGAGATGTTTGTGAGAAAGAGAAAGTGTGGCTAGGGTTTTTGTAGATTCGAATTTTGCTAAGAAGAAGCTTGAAGATTATTTTTTTTTCTCTGGCAAATAATGGTAATGAGGCGTGTATATAAAGGAGGTCGGTCAGACGCTAAGCTGCCCGGTTTAGTTGGGTTTAGATGACCGGTTTTTCCAGCTTAAAGAATACTGCAATTACAGGCTGGTCCACCTGATAACCAACGGTTGATATTCCTCCGCGTGTTAACTGAGATTTCGACAGGTCATCTGCCCGTTACGGCGCCGTTTCAAAGATATTTATTCTAAACTGATTCGATACAAAAAAAAGTTGCTCATCGTCGCGCGTGAATCTAACTCGCTAGCGTGAAAAGGCACAACGGTCGGTGAGATAATACTGTTGGCGCGTGAAGAATCTGATGAGCTGTCCTAAGTCACTCACGCGGTTCCGTGAAGATTCTCGTAGACTTTTTTTGGATGTGTATTTGTAAGGGGAAGTGGGGACCACGATGCACATGGGTCGTGTAACGGCTTAAGAAGAAGTATTTTATAAAAATAGGACATGGGTATTTATTAATTTTTTTGAAGCAATTGTGTTTGATTTTCACTTTACTCATCTTTTTGAAAGCGAGTTTCAAAAGTTATGGTGAATTTTATTTTATTTTCGATTTTTACATTTCTTATTTTTGAAAATAAAAATTAAAATCTGAGGTGAATTTTATTTTGTTCTCGTTTGGTAAACAAATAAACTAATGTGTAGAGAAAAAAGCACGTCTTTATTAATTTTTCGAAGCAATTGTGTTTGATTTTTCATAACTTTTTTTTCAAAACGAATTTCAAAACTTGTGGTGTGAATATTATCTTCCTTTCGTTTGGTAAAGAAACAAACTATTAATTTTTCGGAACAATTGTGTTTGATTTTTCATTACCTATTTTTTGAAAGAAAATTTCAAAACTTGCGGTGAATATTAAAAGCATTAGAAAATATAAAATTTGTGGAAATTCTGAACTACAAAATGTCTTTCAGTACTTAATTCGAATTGATTGGAGATTAATACATATTTTTTGTTTGTTGTTAATGCTCAAATAGTTGTTTAATAATATATTAAAATTAACATTTTAGAACCGTAGAAATTTGAATATTCAAATTTAGAATACTATGACAACGGTTTGGTTGAGTTGCTGGGAAATTATCGTCTCATTCTAAACAAATAAAAGTTCCAAGAAAAGAAAAGGAGGAGGTAGTCATTATTTGTTGTTTCTCGTGATTTTTAGGAACTTTTCTCTGGGCAGTTAATCATATGCAGTATATTATATTTACTTTTTTTCATCAAAAATTTTTTTATTAAGAAAAAAGATTGTCCACTAAAAAAAATGGGCAGTACATCATACCAGATATGATTTTTAAAATGTGTCATCCTCTCTCAAAGTAATACAATAAAACAATGAATTAAAACTAAAATTTGGCTTATAAAAATAAATCGAAAATGTAAAAAAATATTTTATGTGAAACAAAATTAAAATATCAAAACGACACTTTTAAATAATTATACATGGCAAAGAAATAGTAAAAAATAAATATGGCATTAACATAGTCTTTTTTGTATCATAATAAATAACTATTATAGCCTGACCCAAAGTTATAAAAATGAAACCTTTATTGAAAATACTTTAATGAATCACACCCCAAATCAACATTATTGAATTTCTTAAAGAAGAAAAAGACAGATGGTAGAGGTTGGCAGCCTCTTCTTGAGTGGTTCGAGAAGCTTCGAAATAGGTGTAAAAGTGCGTCTCCACCCTGGCTGTCTTTTGTTCCCATTCTCGTTTCATTATGAAGTAAAAACTTGGTCGGTAAGCAAATTTATTAAGACGACATTTTTATATTTGCCTATGTTCAGAAACTCCTCTTCCTGTTCCTAAGAGCATCATCATCAACGAAGTTTCTCATAAGAGATTCTTACACATAAAATATTAATATAATTTATTTTATAATTAAATTATAAATATTAATAAAAGCACAACCAATCACAAGATGATATATCATTGATAGTTTCTTAACTTTTTTTGTGGATTTCTCAAAGAAGAAACGGTTCTTGATTTTTCTCCCTCTCTCGCTTACTTTTTCCATTTGTTTTATTATTTTAATCCTAAGAAATCCATCAAAAAACTCTTGATGAGGCTGCTCTAACTTTAACTTATTCATCTATATATAGTTTTCTTTGACATATAAGCATGACTTCGACTTATCATTTTTTGTTACATACTATTACCAAACACACCCAAAATAAAATAATTTCAGCGTAAAAATCTCTCACTACAATCCATATCATGATCTCTATTTTTGATTTTAAGAGAGTTCAGAGACATTACTAACTCACTCAAAATCCCATAATCCTAGTAGCTATTTGCAGCAAAGGCTCCAAAGCACTCGGAGAAAACTTCCTCGCAAAGCGATAACACGTGGAAGTGTTTCTACCGTTGTAAGTGCAGTTTTTTCCATCAAATATCTTCTCAAAGAACTTGTCTGTAATGTCTGATCTCCCAAATGTAACTGGATGGAGTCCGCCCCTTGACCAGTCCACTCACGCTAGGCTCCGGTTGGCCAACGCTGCTGGTTTCTCGATCACCAACATCGTCGGGAAATAATGCTTGTCCACATAGCAAGCAGGCTTGCAATACTCTCTGAATTTCGGGTAATACAACGAGTCTTGGACAATTGTAGCTGTTATGTCTCGGTTAATCTCAAACCATTGAGACCCTTTACGCCATTTGGTGATAGGAACTTCAGGCTCCATGTTCTCGTTGTAGCGGCCACGTCCAAACGGACCAGGGTCATCAAAAGCACCCATGAAGCTGTGTTTCGACTGGCTTAAGTAGTTGTAGATGGTTGTGAAGTTGTAGAGTGGAATGCATGACTCTGAAACGAGAACGAACCACTCGTTGGAGATATCGAGCAGCGCGTTGGCGAGAAGCCGCCTCTTTACATCGCACATGGTCATTCTCCCCCATTTTGCAACATGCCCAATGATGAGTTATCCAAATTACAACCAGATCAAATACAAAAACCAACTAGCTTAGAAGTGATCTGAAGAACTGCTCGAACGTAAGACTTATGACTCAAGAAACCATGTTTGATTCAGAGTTACATTTTATGATAAGTTACTAGCTTTGGTATCCCAACTAATTACTCAATCAACAGTTATACTTCGAGAATAGTGGCTACATTGCACCCAAAAAGCATGTTTCTAAAGACACCAAGTTTGATCCAAGAGTTCCATTTTCCCATACTACATGAATTGGTATCCGTGAGACAGAAAGAGGGTTAGAAGAACTCAACCTGACTCGGTATCTACCTCCGATGGAAAACAGATTCGTCCGAAACTTGGCAGTAAAAGAAGAGTGCGGATGAACATAAACATAGTAAAGCCCTTTATGACCCTTGAAAAACCTCTCCCAAATGTAAAGCAAGTGGCAAGGGGCCTTTTGTCAAAAACATAAACACAATCTTCGGAACCCTCTTAAACGGATATTCTTTCCTCCGAGACCAGAAAGACGCGAATCTGATGCGATGAATCGAGAAGACTTCAAAACGGTTTTTGCGTAGACAGCTTTGGTCTGTTCTCACGTAGACTCTTTTGGGATTATATCGGAATCAGATCATTGACGTTAAAACGTTTTTTTCTGATTTGGTTTTAAATTTTATAGGGTGTAAGGATTTTTTTATAATTCAGATTTTGAAATTCATAAAAAATTAAAATTTATTTTATATCAATTGATTGTTTATAAATTTAAGTTAAACGAGATCAACAACAAATTAAATTAACTGATTGAAAAAGGTTTTTGATGCTACTAATGCAACATTCTTTTTCTTTCTTTTTTTTGCTGAAATGAACAAATATACTCTTCTCTAAGACCATCTCCAATGGTTCACTCTATTTTTTACTTCAAATATAGAGTACTCTCTAAATAGAGTATGAGATCGTTCCAATGGTCTATTCTATTTTTTACTCTAGAAAAAAAATATTCCAAATATATTTCACTTTTTTTTGTTTATTAACATTTCAAAGCATAATTTCATTTCGTAACCAAATCCACAACTTTAAAACATTTAAATTTTACCTTTTTATTTTATTTTAATGTAATTATCCAATAAAGTTACGAAGTTAATAAAATTAAACATATATTTTAATGATCTTGGTGGATTTGGAAACGATCTACCGAATTATAAAATCACAACTTCATGTTACGATAAGTTTCTCGAGTTATTATTTTGAGTTTTTTATTTTCTTTTGTATTTCTATTTTATCAAGTTATTATATTTTCTAATTTAATATATGTCATTAGCGCATTTTAAAATTTTAACTAATCAGATAATTAATTTTTGTTAGTATAATTTTATCTAAAAGCGAAAAGATCTAATATATAACTTTATCGGGTAAAAATTGAAAACATATAAAACTTAAGGATTACATTGTAAGTAAAAAAAGGTCTACTCTAAAAATAAAGGAAATGAATGGTGTTACTCTATATTTGAAGTAACACTATTCTTTTTTTCACTGATTTGAAGTAACACTATTCATTTCTCTATTTTTAGAGTAAGATATAGAGTCCCATTAGAGCTCATTTTACTTCAAATATAGAGTTTAGAGTGGAAAATAGAGTACCATTGGAGATGTTGTTATACCATCTTCGACCCCACTTCATTTTTTACTCCATAATGGAGTAAAATGTAAGTAGGAGTAAGAAATGCTCCAAATCCACTCTATTTACCACTCCATAATAGAGTAAAAGGTGGGTTTACTTTATAAATGGAGTAATACATTTTTTGTTTGTTCATTACTCCATGTTTCACTCCAAAATGGAGTAAAATGGAGTAGGATTGAAGTAAAATTCAACTTCATTATGGAGTCACTCTATTTTGAAGTAAAAGATAGAGTTTTACGTTGGAGATGCCTTTAGTTTCTGCGGGAACGTGAGAAAAGATGCTATTGTTGATTTCTATATTAAAAAGAAAATTATGCAAAACGGAGTAATATAAAATGGGAAAGTGTTAGCCATACGAAATATAATATGTTATGTTAGAAAATAAACCAAATTTGGTATCTAATGTTTTAGACGCTAGTCCACCCGAAAATTGGACCTAACACTTAGTTAGAAAATCGTAGTTTAATCAAGTTGGAGATTTGCTTTTGGATTATTTAGATTTTTAATTCAACTTCATTTTATATATACTAGGGATATCTCCGCGCTACGCGCGGGATTTTCGTCAAATTTTATTACTATTTTGACTATAAATTTCTAAAATGTTAATCTGATATTTAAATGCAATATTTAAATCACCGTATATTTTAATTGTGATGTTATCACTTTAAAATCAATAGGTAAGAGATTTTATAATTTTGTGTGAATTATGTTTTGTTAAAAAATCAAAAGCATTAAGTCGAGTGCACCGAGATTCTATGTTACTCTTTAAGTCGAGTACACCGAGATTTTAAAATTGTTTTCTTCATCTCTCCTTATATCCAAAAAGGTTAATTGATTTGTTAATTTATTGTTGTATCTTAAAAAGTTGAATTTTATATTCATAATTGCATGTTAATTATATAAAAATTGAATCTTAGGGTAAAGTTTAATCTTTATTTTGATTTGATGCGTTGCATGTTTTTTTTTGGACTACCGCTTTGTGTGTTTGAAGGGGTCCATCATGTGAAGGGTCTGAAAACAATTAATTTTTTTCTCTGAAATAATGATCCAAAACAGAGTTGTGTGTTGCTCAAATTTATTATTTCAAAATAGCATAATTATTTAAATATGGACTAAAAAATGAATGT
>OVAN01000857.1:0-49203 GCA_900406275.1 Anastatica hierochuntica | reverse complement strand
AGGAAGATATAAAAGAAGAGAGGAGATTAGGAATTAGGTGATAAACTAAGACGATTTGGGGATTTTGAGTAAGATTTTCAAAAGGGGGTTTAGGGTTTGTTGTGAGGAAGAAGAACTCTTCTTCGTAGAGTTTTTTTTAAGTTTCTAGATCTTTCATATTTTATTTCCCTTTTAGTGAAATCATTATATTTTTTTTAAAAATTAATTTCATGTGTGGTATTATATTTTTCCATCAAAACAAATGTAAAGGGTTATTTAGTCTTTTTCTTTAAAATTGATGTTAGTCTAGTAAAAGAGCTTCAAGGTGTGTTAGTCTAGTCATTTTTCAAAAAATTGATGTTATTTTGAGTAATTTCTCTTTATTTATATTAAAAAGTCACTAACTGATTTTTTACCCTTCATACTAGCAATGCTATCAACAACCTGTTATATGCACTGCGACACATAAAGGCAGCTAAACAACAAATATTGACCGCAATAATATCAGATAAGACTATATCATAGTGGTAAATTTGCAAATTGGTTGGTTTTTATTCGATGTTCATTGATGTAGACAATCTGGTTTCGTCCAGTTATTATCTTTTTGCACGAAAGATGAAAACGATAAGTGAGATGGAGCTTAGCATTTTCGTACAAAGTATTCACCCAAAAATATAGAATCAAAACTTTGTTAAAAAACTAGAGAAATTACTCAAACTAACTCTAATTTTTTGTGTAATTACTAGAATAACATCCTATTGAAAACACTTACTAGACTAACATACATTTTAAGTAAAAAGTGTAATTGTCCCTTTTTGTTTACGCAACTAATACATTTGTCTTTTCTTTATTATTTGGGAGATATTTTATCTTTTTTTAAAATTGGAAAAATTAAAAAACAAAGAATCGTGTTATTAAAAAAAAACATCGACAAAATTTTATATCATCCCAAAAGAAAAACCCTATTCTACAAACTAAGAAACCTAAATCCCAATTTTGATTCACTCTCTCTATCAATCCCCTTAATGTTCCTATGGAAATCCATGAAAAAGATGAAGTTTGTTTGGATTTTTTGTAAACCCTAATCCCCAAACTCAAATCTCACCGACGACGAAGCCCTCTTCTCCTTGGGCGGTGCGGCGGCGGTGAGGTTCTCATATCTTTAGGCGGCGGCGAGGTTCTCTTATTCTTAGGCGGCAAAACTTTTTCAATCTCTCGTCTCGATCTCTGTTGGTGTTGCTCCATCGTTTAATCATCGCGAAGTCTAATCGCAAGTCTCACACCACGAAGTCTGCTCAATCTTGAGACAACGGTCATCATCAAAATCTTCTTCGAATAAGACATGAGGTTTGAATTCTTTGTCTTTTTTTTTCTTTCTCCTTTGTTCAGCGTCGTTACCTCTGATTTTGTATAGTATGTTATCTGTTAATGTTGTTTTATATCCCTTTAGATTGATTGACCCGATTGAAAATACTGATGTTGTTGTTTTAATGAAACTTGATGTGTCTGTATCTTTGTTTGTAGTTACAGACGTATGTGTCTATCGATGCAGTGATTTACGTCACATTTTAGGTTTAATTTAGCTTACATTTCGTGTTAGAAAATACTACACTATAGTTAAAAGTTCATGAAAATTCTGCAGGTGGTTAATGATTTCACATGGGGAGGACTTGTAACGGGGAATCACAGTTTCAAGTGAGGGTCAACCCATATGTCGATTTCGCATTTGTGGTTGTGTTACTTGTAATTGCAAATGATACAACTAATCTACGTTAAATAAATATTTCCACTGAACTGAGTGAGTTTCTTATACACATTTTGTTATTACTAGAATAGATTGTAAATTAATATACATCAACTTCAGATTGTATGTCACTATTTTTGATATATGTTGGTCTAATAGATTGTGGTGGTATGAATAGCAACGAGTCTATAAGCTCTTGTCTGCTATAGGACCACTAAATTAACTTGGAATCTCTTCAATCTGGGGATGGTTACAATCAATTTCTGGTTCTCTGATTGATTTATGTGGGCATATGATAAATATCTTTATGCGTTGGTCAAATTTTTTCCTCCGTCTTATAAATTGCTTTAGCATATGAATAAGCATATAAATTTCTCTGGTCCTATTTTTGTTACATGATAAGTTGTAGCTTGTAAAAGCATTATGACGGTGGTGGAAACACAAAAAGATCTTCTAACTGTGTGCCGAGCGTTCACTAAAATGATACCTCTACTGCTAAACGAAATGGTGCCACCAACGGTCCATAGGAAAAGTGCGCAACAATTTCACCTCCGTAGACACAAAGGTACTCCACAAAATTTAAACCCAGGTGATTGTGGTGTCTACACGCTGAAATACATTGAATGTCTTGCTCTCGGGAATGATACTTTTGAGGGTCTATGTGATGACAAGATACAGACTCTTCGCATTAGACTGGTAGCTGAGATTTACGGTGAGCTGGTATGCGTGTAGTCATATTTAGCGTTTTATCTTTCTTGTAGAATTCAGCTAGTGCTTAGTACTTTATCTAATTTTTTCCTTGTAGAATTCAGCTAGTAGGAGTCTAAGTTCTATCATTTTTTGTTAACCAGCAATGTTGAACATTATGCTAAAGTCTGATATAATGATATTATATATAACATTATACGTCTCTAACAGAATGTTGACTGTTGAATGGCCGAAATTCTGCAAGTCTTTTTCATTTTCACTATGTATCATATATGTCTGTTATGCAATTTCTATATTAAGGCACAATCAAAAGCAACAAATAGGTAAGAGACTCAGGTTGCTATTTCAAATCTATTGGTGTTTCAAAACCATCATATGTCTATCTTCTCTGCACCACACATAACATAATTTGAACTCTAAAATTTTTACAATATGCTAGCTTTCTTCAAGCTTGTAAAGGCTATACATATTATCCAATTTCAGCTTCCTTCTTCCAGCAGACAAAATTAGAAAATAAAATCCAAATACTAAAATCCAACTCTTTTCAAAAGTAAAATCCAATTACAAAATTCAAAATCAAATCCAAAATTACAAAATAAAATCCAACTACCTATGCAAAATCACAAGTCTTGCAATTGTGACCGGCTTGGTTACACTTAGAACATGTATGTTCTTTTCTTGGTTTTTTTTCTTTTGTCCCTTCTCCAGAAATGATTTAATCCTTAAATTTTTTTAGTCTTCCTGGAAGTTGACAAACTAGTGGTGGCAAACAGACCTTTGTCGCCACTTCGTCTGGTATTGGAGAACGAGTTGATCTCTATGTTACTGAACAAGTATGGTAATCATCAAAACCGCGAATTGTGAATTAACGCGATGCTCCAATTGGCGATGCTCTTAATTTCCAACTACATCCCATAACCCAACACTTGACTACTAGTAGTTGCGGTGTAGATCTATCTACAGTGTAGTCAAACTGATGCAAGATTGTCAAAATCTTCAACTTGGTTTTCAGTGCATCTTTTGAGTTAAATCACTGTCCAACGGTCTCAATAACATCCCAGACCTTGTGAACCTTCAGCACTACCTTTACCTTCATGGCCCACACGGTGTGTTTTGTTGCATTCAGGTTCGGGCACTTTATAGACGACTGAGCTCCTCCTTCCGAAGTCCGAGCAGTCGTCGTTGTTGTCACACCAGCAGGTGTGATATCTCCCATACTCGAGAGTCACCAAGATTTCGTAACAAGGTAATATTTTAAGACTCAGAGTGAACCGTGTTTAATAAAAAAAATAGAGCAATACGAAACAACTCTCTGTTTTTCGATAAACCCAGAATAGAATCGAGATGTAGAGAAAGCGAGTAAGACCTTTAATTCCTTATGAAAGCTCTGATACCAATTATATAATCAAACCTTTGTTTAAGAACTAAAGATCTTGTAGATTAAGAATAACTCTCTTATTTATTGAGAAAACTAACTCAAAAACTCAATCACAATTTCTCAAGACACTCTATATCTAAGACTCGATCTATCTCTCACACCATCAACATCATTACTCGATGCCTTTATATAAGACCTACCTAATCCTAGTTCAAATAGGAAAACTTTTTAGTAGTTATCTAGATATCTCCTAGAATAACTTTAGTTATTATCCAAAATACAATAGGATTAAGTAACTTGTGGTGCAAGTCACATTCCAAGCTTATCCAACAATCTCCTCCTTAACCTTGTAGTCGACTTCTCTTAGATCTTGATCTCCAATAAGATCTCTCATTTTCTTGAACTTGATTTTGCCAAGTGACTTAATCAAGATATATGCTCTTTGTTCACTTCCAGGAATATGCTCCACTTCCAACAAGCCCTTTTCGACGCATTTTCTTATAAGGTGGAACCGTGTATGAATATGCATACTTCGTCCATGAAACACCGGTTTCTTTGTAAAAGCGATGGCTGATTTATTGCCTATCCGAATTAAAGACCTCTCACACGAAGTTCCCAAGATCTCTCTGAGTAAATCTTGTAACCATATTGCTTGTCTAGATGCCTCAATCATGACCATGAATTCAGCTTCACAAGAAGCTAATGCGACAGTTTCTTGCTTCTGAGAGCACCAAGTAATTGGGCTTTCTCCAAGATAAAAAAAACATGTTCGGTTGTACTCCTACCATCATCCGGATCAACGTTATGATTGCTATCGCTATAACCATCAATCTTTTCTTCTCCGAAGGCCTTAAATTATTGGTTTGGAAGGCCAAACTGAACGACATCGTGCCTTGTAGATACCTTAAACATTTTTTCAATGCCACTCCATGTGATTCTCTCGGATTCTGCATATACGTACTCAGTACTCCAACACAGAAAGAAAAATTTGGTCTCGTATGCACTAAGTACCATAGGGATCCTATGATTTTCCTGTAACTTTTCGCATGTATATCCTTTTCCTCTTTTGCCTTTGATAGCTTGATTCCCATATCCATGGGTGCTCATGTAGGGTTGTACGAATTCATTCCAGCTTCTTCAAGGATCCGAGATGCATACCGACTTTTGTTAAGAGTCACAATGCCATCATATTGCTTTACCTCAATTCCAAGGTAATAAGTCAATTGCCCCAGATCACTCATCTCAAATTTCGACGACATCTCTTTCTTAAACTCATCTATGACCTTTAGATTTGTTCAACTAACAAATAGATCATCTACATAAACTGCAACAAGAAGAAGATTTCCTTTTACCTCCTTCTTAAAGACCAATGGTTCCTTTAAACACTTAGTGAATTTGAGCTCTTTGAGAATCTGGTTCAGCTTATCATTTCAAGCTCTTGGAGCTTGTCTCAATCCATACAACGCTTTGTTGACTTTGTAGACCTTATTTTCGTGGCCTTTTATCTCAAACCCTTCTGGTTGTGTAACATAAACAACTTCCTTTAAATCTCCACGTAAGAATGTTGTCTTCACATCTAAATGATGTATTTTCCATCCATAAGAAGCTACGAGATTAACAAGCAACCTTATCGTCTCAATTCTTGCTACGAGAGTGAATACCTCATCAAAATCAACTCCATGTTTCTGTACGTCGCCTATTGCAACTAATCGAGCTTTGTACTTTTTTATACTACCATCAAGTTTCTTTTAAGTTTAAAGACCCACTTAAGGCTGATTGGCTTTGCTCCGATGGGTAGATCAACAAGATTCCCTGATCTGAGCTTAGTGATCGATGTTATCTCATCTTCACACGCGGTCAGCAATTCCTTTGAACCTTTTGCTAAATCAAAACTGCGGGGTTCATTATTCAATTTCAACAACATCATCTCCCCTTCTTCTTCTGCAAGCAAGATATAATCATCCAAATACTTGGACCTTAAACTTTGTCTTTGTTATTTCCTTAGCTCGGGTTGCGGTAAGACTTGAGTTTCATTTTGGTTTTCTTCAACCACGGCTTCAGGTTCATTATTTTTGGGACCATCTCCTTCATCATCAACTTCTTCGTGTTCTGAGTTTTGCTCATGCTCGTGCTCTAGTTCTATAGAGTTCCCGCCATCTTCTCAGTGTTTTGTATGGTCATCTCCATGTTCTGTATTTCCAATTCAATGATTTCCATAATCTCCAAGAATGATACGAAAACTCTCATTCACACCCTATTTCAGATTAGAATGATTCCAACTCCTTCTTCTTTCTTCATCGAAAACTACATCCCGACTTACTACTATTTTCCGAATTTGTGGATCAAGCATCCTATATGCTTTTGATCTCGGCTTTGTTCCGAGGTGTACTAATACCTGTGATCTATCGTCAAGTTTTCTTAAATGATTGGAGTCAACTTTTGTAAAGCCAATGCATCTAAACACTCAGATGTGGTTTACATTCAGTTTCTTGACGTCGAAACCTTCGTAAGGAGTTTGATCCTTGAGAGCCCTAGTAGCGATTCTGTTCAACAGATATGTCGAGGGACATATGACTTCTCCCTATAAATAGTTAGGAACACTCATGTTCTTTAAGATGCTTCTAGTCATCCCCATAAGTGTCCTATTTCATCTCTCAACAATTCTATTTTGTTGAGGAGTATATGTAGCCGTTAGATGTCTCTTGATTCCAGTTTGTTCACAGAATGCGTTGAAGTCTTATGAAACAAATTCTCCTCCTCTATCAGTCCTAAAAACTCCTTTACGATTCCCTGACTCTTGTTCCACAAAACTCTTAAATCGTTTAAACTAATCAAATGTGTCACTTTTGTCCTTTAGTAGTATTGTCTACATATACCTGGAGTGATCATCGATAAGGACGAATACATATTTGTTGCCAGCAGGTGTAGGTTGTGTTATGGGTCCACACAAGTCTCCATAAACTAGCTCAAGGGTTTTTGTTGCACGGAATTGCGTCGCTTGAGGAAATACTTTCCTTGCTTGTTTACCACGTAAACAAGATTCAAATACTTCTTCTTTGATCTTCATGCGGGGTATTCTAAGAATGAGAACTTTTTGAATCGACCACATTGTTTCTAAATTGATGTGACCCAATCGCGAATGCCACCTATTTGAGTCACTAGTTATTTTTGAAAGTAAACACATGGTTGAGTTTTTGACTTGAATGCTTTAGTATTAACCTTCCCTTCTCTGTCGTGCATGATTAAAGTATCATCCTTCATTCTTATGTCACACCCGCATTTTGTAGCTTTCCCTAAACTTATAATATTGCTCTTTAAGTCAGGGATAAAGTGCACATCCAAAGTTGTTCTCAACTCACTGTTTCTATATGTAAACTCGATTTTTCCTTTGCCCTTGATATCAATTCTAGAGTCATCTCCAAACCTCACCTTTCCTGTGATAGTTTTGTCGATTTTGGAGAAATATCAAAAGTCTCTGCTCATGTGGTTACTAATCCCATTGTCTAAGTACCAAATATCATCTACACCACACTTCTCCTCATACTTACTTGGGATGAATGTTTCTTCATTCAAGTACTCCTATTCGTGTAACATGAGTTCTTCTGCGTCTTGCGTGTTATCGGTTTCCTCTTCTTGTGCCTCATGTAGCTTAAGTAACTGCTCCAGACAGTTTGAGGTGTAGTGACCAAGTTTTTCACACCGATAACATGTGATCCTAGACGTATCTCTTCCACCTCGACCGTGACCTCTTCCTCTATAGGAACGTCCTCCTCTTCCTCAGTTTTTATAATCATAGTAAAGTCACAGTTTTGTTGTGGTTCAGGGCTCGGAGCAGCCGCATTCATAAACTTATTTTACTCATCGTTTCCCTCATTTTCTTCCTCAGAGATCCGTTCTTCATCAGCTTTCAGGCGACCTACAATATCCTCAAACCTCGTTGTCTTCAAATCTAATTCTTGCTCGAAAGCGCCAACAATGTGGATATACTTTTTTCGAGGCAAACTTTTAAGAAATTTCTTAACAAGTTTTGACTCATCTTTCACTTCTCCTAATGTCGCTGCTTTAGATGAAAGTTTAGTCAATCTTCCAACAAACGAGTCAATAGTGTTTGTATCCTTCATCTTTAGTCTATCGAAATCGGCCATCAAGGTTTGTAGTCTAGCTTCTTTTACTCGTTCTGCTCCTATATGTCTTACTTTGATGGATTCTCAGACTTGCTTGGCCGTACCTAAGTCTCCGATCTGAAGCACTAATGAGTCATATATTGACTCAAACAATAACTCCATAGCTATGTCGTTCTTCTCACTATTTTCATCGCCGGTCTCAATAACATCCCAGACCTTCTGAACCTTCAGCACTACCTTTACCTTCATGGCCCACACGGTTTGTTTTGTTGCATTCAGGTTCGGGCACTTTATAGACGACGGAGCTCCTCCTTCCGATGTCCGAGCAGTCGTCGGTGTTGTCACACCAACAGGTGTGATATCTCCCATACTCGAGAGTCACCAAGATTTCATAACAAGGTAATATTTTAAGACTCAGAGTGAACCGTGTTTAATAAAAAAAACAAAGCAATACGAAACAGCTCTCTGTTTTTCGATAAACTCAGAATAGAATCGAGATGTAGACAAAGCGAGTAAGACCTTTAATTCCTTATGAAAGCTCTGATACCAATTATATAATCAAACCTTTGTTTAAGAACTAATTGTAGATTAAGAATAACTCTCTTATTTATTGGGAAAACTTACTCAAAATACTCAATCACAATTTTTCAAGACACTCGGTATCTAAGACTCGATCTATCTCTCATACCATCAACATCATTACTCGATGCCTTTATATAATAACTACGTAATCCTAGTTCAAATAGGAAAACTCTTTAGTAGTTATCTAGATATCTCCTAGAATAACTTTAGTTATTATCCAAAATACAATAGGATTAAGTAACTTGTGGTGTAAGTCACATTCCAAGCTTATCCACCAAAAAAAACATGTAAACTGAACAAAGAGTGTATGAAGTATGTAGCCTTAGACATTAATGTTCGCCATTTTCTGTTTTTTGTTGCTATTTATTCCTACTTTTATGTTAATTAAGGATTATTTGTACAAGGCGGAGGAAAAAAACCATGTTCGTGAAGATGCTATTTGAAAACAAATTTCACTGATTACTGTATACTTACCATAATATTTGGTGCTCATGTCACTCATTAGACATGTACTTAAAACCTTTAATTAATGTTGTATTAATACTTATTGTTTTTACTTGTATCTAGCCTTACACAAGTAAGAAGTAATATATCTCTTGTTTTTATAACCACGAGTTGTTATGTCCACAGATTGAATTAAGATAACCACATACCGAGCATTGGTTTCTACTCAAACTGGAAAAGAAAAAATTATACAGAACATGTATAAGTTGGCAGAGGATTCTAAGCGAGGATTGATAAAGTCAAATATCTACATTTTTTTTTCCTTTTAATCTTCATGATCAACAAAGAAACAATATTTCTAAATGCAGAGAACAACTTATAACATTCCATAATAAGGTAAGCCTAAAATTGGAAGGATTATCTTCTTGTGTAAAGTATATTGATAAGTTTTGCTTGAAGAAAAATATGATATGTGTCATCCCATTCTCAATGGTTGTTTTTTCTGCTTCTCCTTCCTTGGAGATTCATATTTTTCTTTAATCTTTAGATAAATCTTATTCTTGTGTATATTCGTTCTTCTAGATAATTATATCTCCAAAAGTTAGTGCAAAAGAATCCATAAAAAATCCACATTATTTTCCTCAGTTATTGCTCCATAAGCATGATCACATGGTATACATGTGATCTGCCGCTTGTAACACGTACATCTTATTGTGCTGAAATTATATGAACTGCCATCAACGACAGCCAACATACCATGCGTAGATGAATAAGTAGTGCATCTATCAGCATTAACCTTTTCTTCGGCAAGAATTTAGTCATTATACTTTGAGTATCTCCCTTTGTGTTTACTTCTTTCTTCTTCCTCTTAGCATTTATTTGCTTCACTAGTCTTCTTATAGTTTCTAGCACAGGAATCATTTCCTTAGATCTTGCGTTCATAATTATTACATTTTTGTCAACGTCCTCACAACAATTTCCAATATTGTAATGTGCCAAACTCCAAAGGGTTGTTCTTTCATCACACAATTGAGCAAAGAAATGATTTAATCTCTCAAATCGTTGAGGTTCTCTGCAAATCTTGTTGGGCTATAACTTCAAACCAAACTCTAGATTAGAAGCTCTAATAATTCTTTTCCCTTGTGATTTTTCTTCAAGTTTTCAATTATATGCTTTACACACATTTCGTGCTCATCCTTAGGTAACGATGTTTTGAAACCATTATGAGTTTCTAAAACTGCAAAGTAACATCATAACAATTGAATGACCATTATCAGAAATCATAAAAATAATCAATGCAAATTATCATCTAACACAAAATAACAAATAAAATACCTTTGATATATAGGAAATCATAGTAAATGGATGACCACTACCAAGTCTTAAGTCTTCTTTGATTTGTTTGATGAACTATAACTGGTTATCTATATTCGCATATTACACGATTTTCGAAGCAAGTGGATAAATTTGATTGTTTGCATTGTAACCAATGGCTGACAAGAATACATTTATGCATCAACCTTTAAGAATAAACAATCTAGACCACTGATTGGTCTACAACTGCAACTTTGAAAACTTTTGATTTTTTTAAAGTAGGCATAGCAACGGTCAATCACATCTTCACCACTCTGCTGGGATAAGTATCTGCAAAAGGTACTTGATCCAAGATCTGATTGGAGAATCTGTTGAACATAGACACGACCTTGAATCTGAGAAAATGGGATTTGTACTCCTTTTTAAGCATCTGAAGAGCTATTAGCCTTTCGATTTGCATTGTTCTCTATAAATAACTAATCTCTATTGTTCTTTCATGTGATCTTAAATATCAACAAGCATGTCGCTAGACTTTAATTGTAGCTTATTCATGAAAAATATTGCAATCAGTGGATTCTTAAGCATCTTGCATTTTTCGCTTGGAGTGCAGCTATAATGATCCTCAAAAAGAATTAAGAAACGGGTGAGATCTGATTAGTGGCTGAAGAAGGATAATAGCCCAGGAGATGAACCAAAGACGGTATTAGTGAACAATATGCATATGGACGAGAAATTTACGAGTAAAGCCTCACAACGATTTTAGTATGAGAGAATCTTGTGGAATTGAATGGTCGAGATGAGTGTTAGTAATTTTGGATAAAATTCCTAAGTACCAGGAAAGTCTGCAGTTGGAACAAAAGTGACGAGAATTCAAAAATCAAGTCCAAAGGACTTAGGATAGTAGCCATGGTCGGGACACGGTTAAGATTGGATGGAGAGACTTCTACTTAAGACCGATTATAATGCTTTCAGAGTGAGAAAACGAAAAGGATGCATGCCGAATGAGTCGGATGGTGTGGATTTGTAAATTGAGTGCTAGTTGAGTTGCTTGAGAAGGAGATTAAACTTTTAAGTTAGAATTTGGAAGAAATAAAGGTATGAGAAGATTCCTTGAAAAATTTAATGATTGGAAATGCCGACGGTTCGGCATAAAACGTCCTAGATGCCCAGGAAAATTAGTCTGGAAATTATTCTTGAGTTGTTAGAGATGAAATGACCTCGGGAACAGTTTATGAGAATTTTCCCCGGAGAAGATTCAGTTCCGATCGAAGAACATAATTTTTCCGACTGTCCAGAGTGTATCTGACACGTTCTGATCAAACCAAGATCGTCCGAAATGTTCAAGAAACTTTTATGGTCCGGAAGCTCGTCAACGACTAAGCTACTTAGACTATTTGCTTCACCTGCCAGGACTACCTGCTTCACCGGAAGCAGCTGGGTGGCGGCATTGGAACGCGCCACCCGAACGGTGAGTCGCCGCCACTAATCTTTTTTCCAGTGGACATTTTGGGCGGCCACCTCCTTACCCAAACTTATCACCCACATCCATCCACCATATATATACCCCCTTAGGACATTAGTTTCGTTCATACCCATTTTCCCCACAAGAAAACACTTTCTGAATGTAGTTTACCAATCCGAACATAGAAAAAAATCCTAGCGGAACGCAGACAACGATCCGAGCGTAGGTCACAGGATCCGAACATAGTAGAAACCAATCGACAATAGAATTTTCCTTTCCAAACAGTCTGATCCTAAGGTAAAAACTTCCAGCTTTGGTTTTTCATGGTTATATGGTAACCTAAGTGATAAAGTAGGACCGTATTCCGTTTCCGACTAACGAAACATGGGGAATTATTTTTCCCTTAATCTAAGTTACATGTTTAGAGGTCTGAAACTCTGCCGAATTTACCGTAATAGTCGAACCCACCCGAAACCAAATCCGACCGCCTAATCTAAAATTTAGGGTGAATCTCGGTTAGGATTAGAATTTGTTTGTGCGATTAGCGCCTGAAAAACGAGAGAATGTGTGTTGCATGTTGAATCGTAGAATTATGAAATGGATAAGAAAATGGATGATAAGTAATTAGTTAAAGATGATGATTATGTGATATTGATGATTGATGGCATAATTATTATGTGATGTATATGGTTGTGAGAGATATTGGGTTAGATTGTTAGGACCTCGGCTCGGGGGTATAACATATTGTGTTATATGATAAACATGAAGTGATGTTATGCATGATGATGGCATTGAATCGTTTGAACCTCGGTTTGATTGTAACGGGTTCGCTTAGTGAGGGACTTATGTGTACATAACTTTATGCATATTTAGATGCATTTTAGCAGAGTTTCATCTACTTTTGGGTTGTATATATTGCATTTTAGCCTTAGAATCCATACATTTTGAGTCTAGAGTCTAGTTTTAGAGTTAGTTTCATATGCATACATTTTCTTGCATTTGTATGTTGTACTTTTGGAGTGGCTTAATGGGGGCTCAAGAGATGAATTCAAGGTGGTTGCAGCTAAGAAATCATGAAAATGAAGTGCTAAATGAATTTGGAAAGGATAGAGGCAATGGAGCTAACAAGGGACCAAAGAAGAAGCCTTAGACTGTAAATGCATGTGGCTATCGACTATGTTGGTCAATAGTGGCATGCATGGGATCGATAGCCATATGAACTGGAAAGTTGACTGCCAAGTCCATGCTACTATCAACCAGCATGGTCGATAGGCAAATTCACAAGATCGATAGTGACATGCACAGACGGGAAAATTTGAGTTTAGGGCAACTTCTCTTCCTTCCTTTAGTATAAATAGTCTCTCATATGTTTCAAGAACAAACCTTTAAACTTCTTTACAACTTTTCTTGTTCTTTCTCATACTTATAAATATCTAAGGACTTATAATAAATAATTTTGGTTTCTTTTTTTTAAATTTGTGTTTCTCTTCTCCACCTCTTTCTTTTAGATCTAGATCTAAGGGCCTGGAAGCTCAAGACAAAAACCTTATCTTTGGATTTCCATGGATCTTAGTGAGTAGATCCTACAAGGATCTTGAGATGTAGTAGGCTAGGGTTAGATCTATGGTTGTGATGGATGATTAGGCTATATTTGGGCATAGATTCCTACTAGATCTTGTTTAGTTCTTCAAAGTTCATCGCTTGCTCATTGACGCCTAGAAAGTGTTCGATGAAATGCCTGAGAGAACAAGATCTATGTTTTTCAAATGAGCCCATGAGAGTGGATTTTACCTAGTTGTTAGATGGTTAGAAGGACTTGTTGATCACTATCACATACATGTTTAGATAGGCAATAAGCGAGAGTTGAGCCTTGTAATGTATATAGCTGAATAGATCTTCGCCATGAAAGTGGGTAAATCGATAAAGGAGGGATCCTTGTCCTAAGAATAGCTTCAATCCTCTAAAAAATTCTTAGTAAAGTCCATCGTAAGGGGCCGACGTCAAGTTTTGGCGCCGTTGCCGTTGGATTTAGGCTTTAGCTAGAATCTTTAAAGAGATTTCTAGAATTCAAGGACTAGGATTTACTTTTTTGCTTATTTCACCGAAGTTTCTAACTTTATTTTGTTGATTTGCTTTGATTTTTGAAGGTACATGATAACAAGGTCTAGAAGTTAGCAAAATACAAAAATTCTTGATATTGATCCGACACACATTGAAAGGCAAAACTCAAGACAAAGGAGAGCTAGAGAAAGACAAGTGCATCTACTAAGGTTGGGTATGAATCAAGAAATTAAAGAAGAGAATCCTTCACCTATGGAGAATTAACCACAAGAACGGATTTCCCCTCCACCTCTTGGGATGTTTCTTTGTTAAGAGGACCGAGAGCATCGTCCATTCCACCACCCTAGAGGAGGCCAAGGATTGGAGAAGCTGATGAGTTATTCACTAATGGCGAAAGAATGGGGATAAGGTCCCACCAATCCGCAACAACAACTTTAAGATCAAGTAAAGCTTGATCAACATGGTACAAAATGCTCGTTTCTTCGGTCTACCATTGGAGAATCCTCTTGAGCATTTGGATAAATGGAGTGGCGGAAGATGTCATCAAATTGACTTTGTTTCCATTCTCTTTAGGAGACAAAACCTCACAATGGAAGAAGAGCGTTGTGACATGTACTATCACAATGTGGGATGAATGCAACAAGAGGTTCTTACCAAAATTCTTCTCACCTCAAAGAACGACGAAGATAAGAAATGAGATCTCTACCTTCAAACAAGGAAGAGTAGAGTCACGTTATGAAGCTTGGGATCGTTTCAATGGATACATAAGAAGTTGCTCTCATCATGGTTTCACCAAAGGCAACCTACTTCAAATCTTTCATAGAGGTATCCATGAGAAGTTCCGTTTAGCATTGAACACCGCTTCAATGGGAATTTTTGCTAGTATCTCCGCCGACCAAGGAGAGAAACTTATTTAGAATTTGGCCCAAAGCGACCATTGTGATGGAGATGACTACGATAGAATGGTTAGGAGAACGGGACAAAAGGATGACATGATCAAATATCTTAGTGACAAGGTCGGTAGGCTCATTCTCCAAACAAACAAAAGCGTTCACTTTGTTGAAACCCAATTTGAAAGAGGAAAAGATAGTGAGAACCAAGAGGAAGTGAGCTACATCCAATAGCGGTACTACGAAAAACCCTTCAACCAAGGATACAAGCTTTACAACAACAACTTGTCTTACCAAAGCAACAATGTGGAGAACCCACAAGATCAAGTCTATCCACCCAAGAATAACCAACAAGGGTACCAATTCCAACCAAAACAAGGTTACTACCAAAAGCCTCAACAACAAGTTGGTCCTTCCAAAGAGGAAGAGAACCATGCTATGCTCAAGAAGCTAGTGGAATGTCAAAATGAGAGGCCGAGCTTAAAAAGAGGTTAAGAGAAATGAATACCAAGATGGAAGCTATGTACCGAGACATGAACATCAAGCATGAAACTCTTTCTTGACATATGAAGGTAATTGACTCTCAAATACAACCAATGATCTCGAACCAAAAAGGGAAGGTCATGGCTAAAGAAAAAGGAGAGCCAAGCAAGGACTTTTGCAATGCCTTCTTGGAGGAAATCAGCAACAACTATCAACCATGGGACGGTATTGTTTTCACACTTGAAGAAGAGAAAATTATTGATGATTTTGAGAATCTCTTTTTGAACCCCCCCCCCTTGATGAGGTTGTTAATAGCTTGGATGTTGAATTAGTTGGAAACCCACTTTAGAAGGAAGGTCATGCCAAATTTGACCATGAAGTCAATGAAACAAGCGCTCTAATTAGAAAGGAGTTTGAGAAGGAAGACACTCATTTGGCTAAAGGAGATATCGAAATTGCAGAGAAGAAGAAAGAGTCTTCGATTGATGAGAAGGCTACTAAAGAGGAAAGAGTTAAGGAAGCTAAGGAAGATGAAAGCTTCAAGGAAAAGGAAGAAATCAATGTCTCAAGGGAAGGGGCATTTGGAAAGAAAGAAAAGATTCCTAGGTAAATGCCTAGAGGAGAAGAAGTGAGTGAGGAAGACTTTCAAATTTTAAGTCTTTCGGTTCTTAAGTCCACCCTCCCATACCGTCAACGCTTTAAAAAGAAAATCTTTGAGCTACACTACAAGAAAATGAAGGAGAAAAGTCTTCTTTACATTCCCAAGGAGTGGGAGGAGGAAGCAAAGACAAATGAAGTTATCAAGGAAAAGCTCCAAAAAGCTATATCTTCAAAGGATAAAGTTGAGAAGATTATGAGAGATAATGGTATTCCAACAACTATAGCTATTGAGAAAACTCTAGAGAAGAGAAATGATGAAGAAAGATTTCTAATTCCATATGCTCTTAAGGACTATCATTTTGAAGATGCATTGGCGGACACCGGAGCAAGTTTGAACGTAATATCTCTTGAAAGGGTAAAAGAACTTGGAGTTCATTACAAGATCAAGAGAGGAGCGAATCCCATCTTACTAGGAGATGCATCAAAAAAGACACCTATGGGAAGACTCGAGAACATCAAGCTAAAGGTCAACAACACACTTGTCAAGGGTGATTTTGTGGTAGTGGAGACAAAATCCAACCAAGCCAAGTTCCCATTGATCTTAGGAACACCTTTCCTAATTACCACCAGAGCTTTGATAAACTTCGACACTAAGGAGCTAATTTTGAAAAAGGTGGATGAAGGAGTCTCATACCCAATGCTTAAAACTAGGAGAGAAAATGCATTTTGTGGTACGATGTACCTAAGGGAAGTGAAACAAAGGGGTACGATGCGAGAAGCAAAAGCCTATGGGAGCTTTGGTGAGGATAGATTTTGGGATTGATTTTATGAAGAAGACTCTGAGGAAGGCTTGGATCACAAAGACTCGATCATGATAAAGAAGCAACCAAACATTCCATCGTCGACCTCCAAGGCGAGCTACAATCCCCACTTCCACAATGGAAAAGGATTTTAAAACTTCAACAAGATCAAGGAATGAGTGATGAGGAATTCACCAAGAGAACCAAACTTCAAAGAGATGGTCCTTCACCTCACTCACTAAAAGAGAAGAAGAATGGTCACGCAAAAGACCTTAAACAAGTGCACTTTAGAGACAATCTCATGAATATCCTTTGTACATCTTCTTTTTAAGTTTTAAATTTCAAGTCTTTTGAAATTCAATAATGATGATGTGTCTTGGAACAATCTTGTTCCAAAGTCATTCTTTTGCTCAAGTTTAGGTGTCAAAGGAGAACCATTCGAATCAAAGATCAAACGCCACAAAGTAGTAAGGGTTGGACACTTTCAATGAGTCACCATGATTTAATACTAAAAACACTCTTTGTGCTAAGGTAAGTTCTCTTAAATACAAGCTATGCATTTGCATTTCACCATTTTAAAAGATTTTCAATAGTGATTTTGCAAAAGCTTGATTTGAGAAAACTTAATACTTTTTTTATCAATTTCAAACCTTTGGTCCTAATCTTTCAAAAACTAACTTAATTTTTCCTCCAAAATTGGATTTCAAAATTTCAAGGGTGATTTAAGTGAACTTTTGACACTTGGTTATAAAAGTAATTTTCAAGGATCATTTTGCAATTTTCAAAAACTACACCTACTTGAAAACTCCACCATCATTTGCACATGTTAATTGAAAAAGCAAACATCTTTCTCTCCTTTAGTATAAAGAAATCAACAACTTTGTCTTCTAAAAGCTAAAACTTTGAGTTCTTATAATCTTGAGAGAATTCTTGCAAGTTCATTCATATTTTCAAGTTTTTTATAAGTTCTCAACTCTCACAATCATTTCTACATCAAGAAAGCAAAGGTATGAAACCAAAACTTCTCCACCTTCTGAGATGAAATTTTCGATCTTGATAATGAGAAATGGAAATGATGTTGTTTGTGAGTTATCTTGATAGCTTAAGCTTAGTTGTTGAGTTTTCATGCATGGGATCTTCTTGAGAACAACTAAAAATGCATGATTTATGGATTGTGCTTATTGTTGAATAGTGGTCATGAATAGTGTTCTTGACAAAATTTTTGGGAAAATAAGTTTAAGTGGTTTTTAAGTTCAATTTGTGGTACATATGCTTGAAATCTATGAAGAGGTCAAAGAGTTTACAACTTTTAAAAGTTGTCCATTATTCTAGAAATTTTCGGCTTCAATGAGCTAAAAAGGATACTCTTGAACCTTCATTCCTTTTGCTATTGTATTGTTATGATAATTTGATGGTTGCCTCACTTGTTCTTCATTGTTAAAAACCTTGAGAGTTGTTCATTGTCATTGAATTTCGGTAAATTATATTAAGTGCACACTTATCAAAATTTAAAAAAGGTTATTGATTGTTTAATATGAGTATACTCTTGGTAATTTTTATAAGCATCTCATTCATAACATGTGAATCTTTCGGTAACTTGTGAATCTTTGAAAATGTTAAGCTTTGATATGGCAGATTATGATGAATTTTTGAAGAAAATTTTCGGTCCATTTGTATGCATTTTATATAGCATTTAGATTGAATATTTTAGTTAAAAAAGTTTCTAAGAATCGAAAATTTGAGATGATTTGTTCTTGAATGTTTAAGTTTGATAAAGCTAAACCCTTCTTAAACCTTTACATTCGTTTGTTAAAAGTCTTGAACTTACAATTTCTACTAAATTATGTAGGAACCGAAATGGCTTCAAGAGGACAAGCTAATGTCACCTATGCAAGTTGGTACAATGAGGAGAGGGCCCTTTACTTGCATCTTCCAAAGAACGCCAAGGTCGTGAACACAACTTGGGCGCAAGTGGAAATATTACGAGAGATGGAAATTCAAAATTAAGTACAATAATTGATTAGAAAGATGGATATGGGGAACCTACTTTCAATGAACTATGCGACCTATCCCCATTTAACGCTTCAATTTGTCTCCACTGTGGGTGTAGTCCATGGGAAAAATGAATATGGAAACACCATGTGTCTCACGTTCAAGATCAAGGATGAACTCTACAAGATATCTCTTGAAGAAGTTTGCAAAGTTTACGGCTTCACTCCATCAAAGAAGGATTTAAACTATGGGGATGGCTTGGGAGAAAAGATTCTATGGAGAAAGATAGCACTTAGATCTTATGACGAGGATTCGGCCAAAACATATAAGGTCCGAAACCCAACAATCCGCTATCTATTAGATTTGCTCGGCAACACATTCTTAGCACGAGGTTCACCGAGATTGGTGAGAAAATTGGGGTTGAAATTGCTATTCCAAGGTGTGAAGACGGTTATAAAAGGTCCGAGTGGAGATATAATGGAGGACTATTTTGGAAATGATGTAAACAATGAATTTTTCTTCATTAACAAAATAATCGACTACAATGAGGAGCTACGAACTTCAAGGAAACCATTGATACGCATTGGCGGGTTCCTCACACCATTGTTTCTCCATGTGGTTATTAACCTTTGAGAATTCCGAAAGTTGAAGGGAGAAAGAAAAATGGAAATGAGTCATTTGGTTAAGGATAAATTTCTTTATGGGTACCATGGTTCCATCAACGTCCAAGTGATTTATTTGTTCGTTAACGAAGAGAGACAAAGGAAGGCGTGCTACTTACCATTACAAGAGAAAACCAAAACCACCAAATATGAAAACCTCTCGTTCTGACTCCCTCACCATCTCTACATCAACCACCATGCACTACCAACTGAGCTAAGGCTTTATAAGTCTGATCTCGATGAGCCAACACTGAACCAAGAAGAGGAAAATGCCTTCAATTTTGAATACCAACAAGAAGAACCGCCTGAGGGTTACCGAAGATCTATCTTTTTCACTTGGGTCCATCAGAGTGGATGTTACCTAGGTGTTAGATGCTTAGAAGTACTCGTTGATCACTATCACATACATGTTTAGATATGCAATAAGCGAGAGTTGAGCCTTGTAATGTGTATAGGTGAATAGATCTTTGCCATGAGAGTGGGTAGATCGATAAAGGAGGGATCTTTGGCCTAGGAATAACTTCAATCCTCTAATAAAGCCTTAGCAAAGTCCATTATAAATCTAGATCAAGCCCGAACCAATTGCTACTATCTCAAGATTCGATCTTTTTTTATTGCTTACACTTAAAGTTTATTCCTTTCTTGGCTTTTACTTATTGCTTGTTTACTTATTGTCTTTATTTATGTATTTGAATCATGTTTGCCTTGATTAATGCTTAGATTTAGTGGAGACTCGTGACAACGCCATCTAAATTGACCCTCCGAGACTAGGATTTCTAGTGCATTCTCCTTGCTTAGGTTCTTTCAAATAAGCCTCTAAATCCTTTGATGATACCTCAATTACTACAACTCGACCCCGTTATCTTGCAGGATTGTTGAGTAGACTTAGGTTTTATAAATTTAAGCTTGCTCGTTGCACCCATTAAAAGGGTTGACGTGAGGGACCCGTGGTGTGAGTCCGACACGCGGGTAGAGTGTCGTGAGAGTCATTGGTATCCACTTGAAGACCATAGCTTGTCGGGGCCGTACCAAAATTAGTTATGACAAGTTATGTTGAGCACGGTGATAGGGCTAGCTACCCTCGACCGGTGCGGGCGGGCTGCATGACGATGCGACAAGTGTGTAATCTAGGCAATCGGCTTTTTAGAATTTGTGCCTAGAGTCAACGGACGCAACAAGGGATGTGTGATGAGTTGGAATTGTGGAATATGGATTATGATGGGTGGAATTATCAATCGCGAGGGGCAAGCCTCGATG
The DNA here is from genome assembly GCA_900406275.1 of Anastatica hierochuntica. Taxonomy (NCBI): domain Eukaryota; kingdom Viridiplantae; phylum Streptophyta; class Magnoliopsida; order Brassicales; family Brassicaceae; genus Anastatica; species Anastatica hierochuntica. The sequence continues at coordinate 28,723 of OVAN01000857.1, read as the reverse complement.
ATCCAATGGGATCATCCACTCTCGAACGAGTCGATGATTGTGATTTGATATATGTTATGCTCGGATTACTTGATGGTTTATTTTCACGATGCACAAAAAATTGATTGATTAATTATGTAATGACTATTGCGTATTGGGGGAAAGACTAATCGTTAGGGAGCCCGACTCACTGAGCAAATTAGTTGTTTATTAGACTTTTTGTTTTGCAGGTAACTATAGTGTTGATCTTTTAGGTTGGAAAGGAGTTGTGCAGCTAGCGTAGTATTTATGCCTTTTGTAAATGAGTATGCATTTTAATAAGTAATAATTTGAAATGGTCGACCGTGTATAAGTTTGATATGGTGTGAACTTACGCGACATATATAAAGTGTGCTTTATGGAAGATACATGGGTTTAATATGATATTAGTCTTTGTCTGGGACGAACCAACTAGCGATTCCGAATGCAAGTTGCAAAGCCTTAATTTGGCTTCGTTATGATACATGTTCTTAGACGTTTGATCTTGGGATCCTGTATTTTTTCTGGAAACCTCGGGTCGAGTGTTTAGGAGAATAGTTGTATCGTCTTCGGTTGGGACTTTTGATTGGGGTTAATTGGTTTGTCGTGCATGTTCTTGTTTGATTGTTGCATGAAAAATTAGTTGACTTTGACCTAATCCCGATCGGGGGTGTTACAAAGAAGGTGATATCAGAGCATACAGGGCCGGCTTCGAATTGGGGACACCCGGTGCGACCACCCCGGGTCCCGTCGGGTGTCCCAATAATTTAGGGGTCCAAATTTTTTAAGTTTTTAAAAAAATTAAAGAAATTATATATTTTATTAGTTCAAAAGGATCCATAATTTTTTAATATGTATACTTATTTTGTACTCTTATAACAAATTTTATGGTTAAAAGTTAAAAAAAAAAAATTTAAATTTATTTAGTAAAATTATTTTTAAAAATTAAGTTTAAAACTAAAATTTTATTTCGCCCATGGGTCCATAATAATATTGAGCCGGCCCTGAGAGCATGGTTCTGCATGTTCACATTGGGCTCTATTTTCAAATGTTTTATCGAGTTAAAGGTGTCGCAAAAGGCAGTTTAGAAAGACAACATGCTCTTTTTATTAGGTAAGTTGTGATTAAGACTTTCCCTGGTAATAGTGCAGAATGTCTTCAACACGGTTTGATGGTAAAGAGACAAAAGGTACTCTACAAGCCGAGGGAGAACATGATTTAGAAAGTGAGAATGGTACCTTGACATGGAGACGTCCCACAGATATTGAGTTGTATATGAATCTAACCCAGAATATGAACGTGAAGCTGCCAGACAACCCCCTATGGATGTAAGAATGAATGATGAGACAAGAGTTGATAGTTCAGAGATCCAAAGACAAGTGTCATCAAGGCAAGTGACGATTGAGCGAAGGCAAAATGATCCAAGAGTTAATAAGCTATATGATAGAAACCATGAAGATATAAAAGGAACTATGAGGAGTATAGATCCGCTAACTATTTTGGTTCACGGCCTACCTGACCGAATCAATCGACGGTCTGAAGTGATGGCAGATCGACTTATCCAGCTATCAACATCACCTTCCGATTATCTCTAGATGGTAATAGCGATGAGGAATCTTGGAACCACAAAATACCCTGGAGGCCCTAACCTCTTTGAAGCAGAAGAATAATTGAGGGATTTAGAGAGAAATATTGCTGCAACCCGATGTCCGCAGAAAGATGTATCAGATGGGAAGATTTTAAAAAGGAATTTGAGCGGAAGTATTTTCCAGTGGAGGCACGAGATCGATTAAAGACTCAATTTTTGGAGTTAACCCAAGTACCATAGTACAATAGATGGAAATCGAGATGGAACCTCGAATGTTACTTCGGAATGAAAAAAATTATCGAAAGGAAAGACAAAGGACCAATTGAATAGTGAGAGACACTTCAATTTCAAGTTGGGATTTTGAAGGAAGAGTCGATTTAGAACGAACCCTTGGAAAATTTAAAGGATTGAAAATCCTGTCAGATAAGTCAAAAATTGAAGACAAGGAGGTGTGGGAGGACATAATTGAAAGAAGTACAAGAGATAGGCAGAGCAAGAGGAGGATATTTCCAAACGTTAGAGTGAATAAAAGGCATGCTGGAGAATGTTAAAGAATATTGAAGTGATTAAAGGAATAAAGTCAAATCGAAGCTACCGAAATACCCTTTGGGTAGGAAACCATAGGGAAAAGTCTACAGAAGATGAATGTATGTGAGGAATGTACGAGAATAAATATGGGGATAACATGGTGTATAAGAATGAAAATGCTAAAGGTTAGGATGAGAGAAAAGAGTATGAATGAGAAGAAGAATTACACAACTATTGAAGAGTGAAGGAGAACGCAATATGACGGTGAGAAAGAACAACAAATAAAAATGTAGTAGTAGTAATATCTTTCGTCGGATGAAAGGTTAAGGTTTCGTGATCTGTCATGCATGTTCTTGTTTGATTGTTGCACGACCGATTAAGGTAACACTGACTTGATCCTGACTGGAGGTGTTACAATGAAAAGGTGACTAGAAGAAGAAATATGTTGAAGGGAAAAAGGCGGAAATATGAAGAAGCAATGAATCTAAAGTAGTTGTATCATCCTCTGTCTAATGGAAAATTATGATTTCTCGATTGTCGTGCATGTTCTTAATTGATTATTGCACGGCGGATTAGTTGAGTTTGACCTAATCCCGATCGGGGGTGTTACAGCAGCTATGTCATGCATATCTTAACTTCACCATCCACATTTGACGTCGATACTCGTCATAGCTAGCTTTTTCATTTACAATTTTCATTGAAGCGGCTAGCCACCTTTCTTCTTATCATCTCTTTTGTTTTCTCATGATTTCATGCTACAATTTTAGCTCTCAATATTTAAAGTTAAAGAGTTTAGATATTATTAAGGCGAGGGAATTTTAATTGTAACTTAATTACTTCATTATGCAGCTTAAAGAGATGGTTCTGCATATACTTGATAATTTTTTCCCTGTTCCAGTATTTGAAACTCCAAAGAACCAAATCTCAAGCTCATCACTTTGTTGCTTTCTTTATATGAAAATTGAATCGTCATTGGAACGGCCGATATAGGTGAATTAGGCCGCCATATAATATCCGTAAGAAATTAGAGATTGAAAGGGAGTTGTGCTCGTGACATGTTGGGACGCATCAGAGTTGTGTCATCTGGAGCTGCTGACGTGGCAAAAGTGATTTACTTGAATGTGAAGAAAAATGAATATTACGTGAATAAAAAGAGAAGTTATGTGGTCTTAGTTTAATAGAGAAGAGCAATTTAAGGAGGTTAAGGTTTTCATCCATGAGACGGTGACAAGAAAAGACACTTGTCTAGGGGTTCTATTGTAACATGTACATGAATGTATTGACGTCTTCCCATTAAACACGAGACTTGTCGATGCTTTTGTTGAAGATCTACATTTGTAGGAAAAAACAACAAGCGGTTATTTTCTTTCATAGTAATTTTAAAAAAAAATGGTGAATGTTATATAGAAATCGTAGATTGGTGTATTTTCTAATGAGAGAAACGTGAACTTAGTCCCGAATACAAGAAAACTGAAACCCGTTAACAAGTTTCTTTGTCCTTTTTTATTTTACGCACTCAATTGTTTAATGCCAGAAAAAGAATATTCAACAATTGGGGGCAGTCAAAATTGAGCTTAAACTGAACCCTATAAAAGTAAACCAATCGGTTGATTACTAAACCGAATTATTTTTGTGGAAGGTTTTGATTGTCTCCTCAGAAGCACACACTTATACCCGGAGCTTCTCCCTCCGTCTCCTCTTAAACCCTCTCTAGGCGGAGCCTAACTCAGAAATGGCAATGGGGCGTCTTCTTTCGCCCAATTTAACTCCTCATTGCAGCAGCAGAAACCCTTTCGTCTTGTGAATCACCTTGATTATTTGATGGTTTCACCAAACTTGAATATCTTGTTTTAATAGGTTTTTTACCTTTCACGAGGAGGTAGGTTTCTTCTTCCATGGAGGACGGCTGGAAATTTGAGAAATGCTTCGGCTACCAAGTGAGAGTTACTTTTGTTTGTTTGTTAAGTTGTGTTCGGTTAAGTCATGATTTTGTGTATTGTGCTTTATCATCTTTCTCTGCCTTTCACTTGAGTGGCTTCACCTACTTCACACCATCGCAGACCTTAGATTTTGGAGATGCTAAGCTTCTTGTTAGATCCATTCTAATGTTAGTTTGGTTTATGCATTTTTTCTTTTAGATAATTTTTCTTTTTCTTTTTTTTATACTTCTCATATACTTATAATCTTTGATGTATAGAGATATTGGTTAAAAGGGAATGCATTGGTACTCTTTTGGAGGCTTACTAACTAATCTAAAGCAAAAGATTACTGGGAACATGCTTTTGTTAAACAAATCTTCAAGAGAAGACTCTGTTTCCCCTAAATCACTCGTGGTTTCCGTAGAAGATGCGACCGGTTCTGAGTTTGTCAGCCTGCAGAATGTTCCAGAAAGCGAAAACTCTAGCCCTCTGAATATAAAAGCGGAATCTTCAGCCACTCAAATGGGATATCAAGATGCATCTCAAAGAGTTGCAAGAATTGAGATTCTGGGGAAGAGGGAAAGCGCGGCTATAAACAAAGAGATATTAGATAGTAATAACTTAGGCAGCTGGAGTTCTTGCAGGATAAGGTGTTGAGATTGATAATAGCTGAAAGTATGGATCTCCCTGAGAAACCATTTTCTAAAGATGTCTCTGGGTTTTTTTGACTGAAGAAACATCGGAAAATCAGGGGAAGTTGCAGCCTGATAAAGGGCAATCAGATAAAAAAGAATCACCTCAGAAGAAACTCTCAAGCATGTTTATAATTCCGGATTTGGATAACAAGGTTAAGCTTCCTCTGAGGTTTGAGGCATTGAGTAATAGTAATTCCAGTACGTCTACAGGGGAATCATGTAGTGATGCGGGTGAAAAAGAAGACATATTTGGTAAAATGCTATCTGATCTTGTCCAAAAAATTGAAAAAGTATTCAAGGAAAATGATAAAAACAGGTTCTCGGATGCTCTCCAAAATTCCGACTCTTTGTCATCCTTTCTACTAAGGGGAGTGAGCTATGATCAGAAGAGAGGACAACTGGCTGCTATTAGACAAAGGAAAATTACATTTCCGTTGGAAAATTCTAGAAAAACCGTTGTACCGGTCACAGTGAATAAAGACTTGAACATGAAGGTGATGGACTCCCTTCACCCTCCAATTGACGATGGCGTAGTCTCATATGTCAAGTCATGGAATCGTAATGGTAGAGAAGGAAAATGCGTATCCGAAGGAAATTTTGGAACGGAAAAGAGCGAGCGTTTGTGTGCAAAGGAAGTAGAAGAATTTAAGGATAAATCTTTAGTAATGAAAAGCCACTCGTTTTACACTCAGGCCACCTTGGCTACTATCACCGTGAAGAGTTTGGACGCATTATCGGTTGGAGAAAGATTTTTGGGAAAATCTATTGAGAAGAAAGACATCGTTAAAGGGCTTTCTGTTTTTGGAGCTGTTTCGGATGTACAAGAAATTCCCTCTTTTCACGGGTGCATTTATAAAGATGCTCTCATGACTTTCAGTGTTAGTGTTTTCTTTTCTAGTTCTCTTATCCCGATAAACGAGTAACATTGTCTTCTTGTTTACACAGACTACTTAAAGACTGTTCTTCTGCTCACATGTCTTTTTGCTTCCATATTTGCAGACTAACTCAGCTGTCATGAAGGCTCTCAAGAAAGATGTTGTGATGTTGAAGAGTCAATATGTAGTTATTGAGGCAACTTCTCAGGACGACAAGGTAGAAAAGATTCGCATTCCAGATCTCATCGGCGATCCAGCTGTGCCTATTGCACTGGTGAAGGAACCAATCCGAACAGTTTAGATTCATCTTCTGGCACACGATATAAGTTCAAATCAGATCAGAGAAAAGCTAAGGTCCTGTGAGAGCGACATATCTAAGTTTATATTAGGTTCATCAAAAATAGATGTTTTAGTGGAGTTTGAGGTGCGGTTGCATTTTAGCTTTCTGCTCTATATCCTCGAAATCAATTAGTGCTAGATCTAGTAAAAAGATAAAATAATCTAATTACGTTGCAGACGGAAGAAGGTAAAAGAGGGAACTTGCAGTGCATTCAATCAGCATATTCAACAAACAATTGTTATTTATCTTTAGAATTGATACACTATCAACCGTCCCACATCGGTAGTTTAAGATGCAATAGACTAATATTTAAGTGTTGTGGCAATCCTCCACCCTTGAGTTAGCTTTTGGGTGTGAGTTAGGTCAACACTTATATATTGGCCCATTGCACCTTAGACTACCGATGTAGGACAATTGATATACACCAAGGACAACTGTTGCAAGGATTTCAAACTTGTTAGGATTAGCGATGGATGACACACGGAAACAAGTGTTTTTCAGGGATAAGGGTACTACAGATGTGTATTTCAATGTCTCTTAGTGGCCAAACATGCTCACCATTCTCAACATGTAGAAGAATGAATCACCACTCTTCCTTTTTATCGAAACTAGGTGGTTGGCATGAAAATTTTAAGACAGAATAACGTTATATGATCGTATAACTCTCGGCTATACGATTTAGTTTCAGTTCGGTTTTTCGGACTGTTATGTTTAGGAACTATTTTGGGTGTTTAAAAGTTCAATTTTATTCCGATTTGGTTCTTTCAAGTTTTGGTTCGGTTTTTAAATTTTAAAAATTTATAAAATCGAACTATATTTTGGTAAGGTATTTACCCTAATTATCCGAATATAAAAATAAAAATTGATTAAATTTTAATAAAATTTTGTTTAATTGTGAAAAAGGTAGTTTAAATTTGATAAATGTAATTAAAATAATCAAGCATTCTTGTTATTTCGGATAGTTTTTTGGGTGATTTGTATATTTTTACATATAAAATGAAACACTATGAATTCTATTTATATAATGTACAACTAATGCATAAGCATTACACAAAAGATATTGAGTACTGATTTATAAACATTTGTTTCCATAACCATTAGAGCTGAACGAATAAACCGAAACCCGAAATTCGAAACAGATCTGAATCAAAGTGGACGGAACCGAACCGAACCAAATAACAATGAAAACCTGAACGATTTAAATTCAAAATTATTTCGGGTATATGAACCGAATTCGAATCAGACGGGTATCCGAAAAACCGATATATACATACATATATATAGATAATATCTAATTATTTTACCATTATTTTATTGATGTTTTCGGATAATTTAGTTTTCGGTTAGGATGTTTCAGTTTTTTGGGTAATTCAGTTAAGGTAATTCAGTCTTTTTGGATAATTTCGTATTTATTTCGGGTTTCAGATCCACTTTGGATCCTCTTAAAAGTTTATAAACTAACTCGTACCCGAATGGACCCGAACCAAACCGATGCGAAATCTATCCAGGTCTAGTTCGGTTTCTAAACCCCCCCCCCCTACCTGAATTAATCGAATCCCGAATAACCCGACTCGAATATCCATCCCTAATAGCTATGAGTTTTAATAAAGTTATGGATGTGAAAGGGATTTTATTATTAAATACCATTTTTAACTTTGCTATAGTTTTCGTTATATATATATACACACACATATACATATTGTTATAGTTTTCCTTTTATATATATATATATATATATATATAACTCATGTATTAAATGTATAATCTATAATAATAGAATGCTTTATTGGAATATGACCTTTTTAGCTTTCTTGATGATTCTGTAATATCTCGTATTTATATCAAGTTATAGTTATTTAGAGATATCAATTTTAGTTAGAGATATCAATTCTGCCACAAAGTTTTAATATGCAATAGAAAATAATATTTTTATTGCTCTAAATAATTTAAATAACAATCAATAATATATACTAAATTATATGACAATTTTAAATCTTTACAAAGACCAAAATCATTATGAATTCTATAAGATCAACAAACATTAGTAACTCATTATAATTATATGACAATAAATTTTAAACTTTAGATCACAAACTTTAAAATATTAATTACAAAACAATAAACCAAAAATTTATATGTATGGTTTAGTTTTGAAATTTCATGTTTAGATATTTTTTTTATAAATTACACCATAAAGCTTTTATATCTAGTAGGAGCATATAAATTGCAAAATCATTATGAATTCCGTACTACAAACAAAAATTAGTTACTCATTTTAAACTTTATTTCACTTTGATTTATATGGTAATATCTTGTTTGGCAACCAAGGTAAGTTGGTTCATGTTTAACTTTCTTTAATTAGGTCGAATAAAATAAATCAAAATTAAAAGAAAATAGGAATCTCATCAACCAATCAAATTATAACGTTAATTTTGAAACTTCACCTATGAGCGACACATCAGCAAAAATCACTAAATTGTACTTTCTTTTAATATTAAGAAGGATAACGAATGAAAGTCTTGATCTTTTTTTAAAACAGCTTGAATGGCAAGGAGATATATATTGTGGGAAGACCCTTAAAAAAAGAGATATGTGAAAGGTGTGATTCAGAATTTGGTGAGAGAGATTGAGAAGCCTTTAGATGCAACTCTCGTAGCTACACAATTGTGATTTGTAACACATTTAAGAGCTTTTTCATGTATCAAAATTCTTCATGAGTAGTGCCATTGTTTTGGTAACCAAATGGTAAATGGCAAAACCACAAAACAAGTCTCTCTTTTTTGGAATGTGGCTCCAGGTTGGGAGAAATAATAATACCGTAATGGCAAAATGCCATTTTCACTTTAGATTATAACTAGGTACGATTTACATTATATTTCACCATGTCGTTATTATATGATGGATACATTTTTAAAAAAAAAACTGAAATGCTAGTTAGTAAAACCAAACTACAATGAAAGACTTAGAGATTTTGGATGGAGGAAAATATATTGTATTGAAAGAGAAGAGAAATGGTCTTGTGGATAGCGAGGTCGATGTTACAAGAAGAGTATTGTGTAAGCTAAAAATCGGATTCCTTTTCCAGTCTTCTCCTTTTATAGGCGTTTCTCCCTTGATCAGCTCGTTCCTTCCCGCCAATTGTTATATGGTCTTCTACCCATTTGCCCTTGTCCTGTTGTACTATATCTGAATTGCTTTATCTGTGGCCGAGCAGGTCTGTCGCCTTGGTACACGTTTGTCGAGAAGTCCAGTTTGTCGGGTATGGACTTCTGCCGTTTGTACAGAGGTCAGGAGCCCTCCGACGTTCTTTTCTGTACATCTCCGCCGTATTCCACAGTTTCATTCCATGTAATCCTCGTTGCTTGTCGTGTTCTCACCTTCAGGGAATTATGTCACCATGTCTCCTTTGTACAACTCTTCGAGGCTCTCCTTATTACGAAACATAAGTTCTTTTGTGTGCTTCACCTCGGACTTCTCTCCAGAGACGTATGTTAAAACCAGTCCTCGTAAATGGGCTTTGACACTCCGATGGGCCTTCTTCTCTTTTGGATCCTATTTTCTTTTGGCCTTATTCGGGTGAGCCGAGGCTCGATCGGAGGGTGTGAATCCCTCGTCCAACAGTTAGTCCCCCCCTCGGTTCGATTGTTGAGATGTGAAGCAACCAGAAAGGTAGTGATCGAGCCTCGGAGATTTGATGGCATCTTTATTGCAGATGTGAATTTTGCTTCTGACGCGTGCTTTAGGTTTTTGTTTTGGAAGTTTTATTTTGCCGCCGAAACGTCCTTTCAGTTTTCCTAGGTTGTAATTACTGTTTTAATCTTCTTATAAAAAAAAGGGGAATTGGAGTCGTTTTGGAGTTATCCTTTTGGCGAATTGAAGGCATCTTCTTTCTTCTCTCTCTTTTCTTTCTCTTGATAGTTTTTTTTGTTCTCTGTCTCTTCTGTGCTTCCGGATCTCTGTCTGGTTTCTTAGTTGCTCTCGCCGCTTGGTATTCTTTTTCTGGTTTTTGGAAATGGTGAAGTCTACGCGTGGCGATTCTGCTCCTTCCTCTGTTTCTGGTGGTCTCAGGCGCTTGGTGAGGGGACCTTGCGGTGAGCCTTGCCATTAGGGCTGTTTTTCCTCTCAACATGGGGCTGGAGGTTCTTCCGGCGTTGCGCGCGATCACGACATAGTCGTAGATCTTTCTAGAAGGGACGCGGTAGGGTCGTCTCTGGCGACGTCTCAGTCTGTCCAAGGCTTGGTTTAATCGTGTGGCCTTTCTAGAGAACTCACGATTCGCGTTCCTGGGTACGACTGTCGTCCTTGGGATGCTCCTAAGGGATTCTTTTCCGTGTTTGAGACCTATTTTTCCGATTGCGGACTTTGGTTTCCTTTGCCTCGTTTCTTGGTGGACTTTTTCGAACGCCGGCGGGTTGTTGTTGCTCAGTTGACTACAACCTCGATTCGTCGTCTGGTTGGTGTTGTGGTTCTTGCTTCTAGGTTGGGTATGGAGGTGTCTTGTGAGTTCATAGAAAGGGTGAAGTCGATCAGTGCGAGCCCTGATCTTCCTGGGTTCTTTTCTGTCAACTTTAAACCTGGGATGAGACTGGTTACTGGGGTCGAGAGCGGGTTAGAACAGTGGTGGTGGCGTTATTTTTTTGTAGCCCTTGGCGGGGACTCCGTTGTGGGGTCGTTCTCCGATTTACTAGTAGAAGTCTTGGTTGAGTGTGGGCCCGTTTTTTTGTGACTTATCCCTTGTTCTAAAGTTGTGTCCTTGTCTTTTTGTAGTTGATCTTCCCTGTTCGAGTCATTCTCCTAATTTTGAGGCCGATATTGCTCATCTCTTTCGGATTCCTGATCGTCGGTGACATTCGATTTTTGACCCATTTGTGATTAGTCAGCTTCACTTTTCTCCTCTTTCTCCTTGTAAGTTTTGGTGTTTTTCTTCGTTTGTTTGTCGTCATTGTGTTTGTTAAGTTTGTCGATTCTTGTAGGAACCATGAAGCTCAATCTTCTTAACGTGCCCAGTTACGCCGAGTAGAAGCGGCAGAGGATCCTTGCCGAGAGGGCGAGGCGTTCTCAGGAGGTTGGTTCTTCTGAGTAGGCTGCGCCTGAGGCTTTTTTGGAGCCCCTTTAGGTTCCCCCCCCTTCGGAGATTGTTCCCGAGGTGAGGCCTAATGAAGGCGTCGAGTCTTCTGGGCTCGTTGTTGATGTTCCTTTCGAGCCTTCTTTTGTTCTTCCTTCTTCGGGGGCTGCCTTCGAGGCGTGGCCTGTCGAGGTCAATGAGGGTGCTAGTGCTCCTCTTTCTCAAGAAGTGGCGGAAGTTCCTAACAAGGAGCTTCCACTTGTTTTCATCGATCCCCCTCAGGGGGTCGAAACTATTCAGGACTCGGCGGCCGACTCTGAGCGCACTGAGAAGAGGTCGAGGGATCAGGAGGACCAGGAGGGTCATTATATCCTAAGAGGACGAGAGCTACTCACGCCTTTTCATTCCATCATACTAACCACACTCCTCTGGTAACAAATCGAGTGAAGTGTGCGGAGCTGTTCTTTAATTTGAAGCTCAACCCGCACATGCCTCATCCGACGCTGCCCGAGGACGGCTAGAATTACGAGAGGCTCTCTCCTGATGACAAAGCAGTGATACTTCTTTCCTTTGAAATATATAGTATCTTATATATTCTCTTTTTTGAGACGTGTTCTTTGTCTTGAAGTTTGCTGCGAGCATCAACAACGAGATCTCGTTTCTCCGCTCCAGTTTGGAGAGGGAGCATTGAAGGGCGGATGTGGCCAGTCTTGTGGTCGACAGCCTCAAGAAAGAGAGTGTCGCGCTGAAGGAAGATCTTGCCCGAGCCGAGATCAAGTTGGACGGGCATCAGGTATATTTTGAACGCACCGTTCTGTCGTATCAGCGGGCCTCTGATGTGAGTTTGTATCGTCAACAGAGGGCTGAGGCCGAGACGACGCGTCTTGCTGAAGAGAACAAGGCGCTTCAGGAGAAGCTCGAGGGACTCGGAGCTTGATCAGGGCCCTAGAGAAAGAGATTTCGGGCCTGAGGCTGCAGCGGGACGAGGCTCGGGCGAAGCTGAGCTCCTAGACGGACCGTCTTGGGAAGTCGAGGACGGAGTGGGTTACCTGCGAGAGGAACTCGACTGAAGAAAAGCGAAGTCGCTGTTTTAAGCTTGTCTCGACAAATTCCGTCGTCGAGAGCAGGAGGAAGAAGAGTGGGATGTTCTTGTGGCCTTGTATCTTCAAGCCAAGGGCGCATATGAATATTTGTGCACAAGGCAGAGTTTGGGGGATGGCATTCCTTCACGCTTTTTTGAGGATGCGAGGAAGGACTTCGAGGAGGAGGATAGGAAAGTGAGAGAAATTGCTCCGATAGCCACATTTTCTATTAAAGACTGGGTGGCGCCCTCGTTGGCTGACCGCCGTGCCTCTACCACTACGGTTAATATGTCTGAGCCCCTTCATGAAGATGCGTCTGTTTGTCAGATGGGGACTTGATGTCATCTCGACTAGTGACTTCAAGGGTTTTCTCGGTCAATTGAGCAAAACTCGCACTGACCATCCCCATCGCAAACGTCGCAATGCCCTCCCTTCTCGAGGTTTTTGTCTTGATTTCTCGACAAGGGTGTGTTTTCTTTTGTTTCTTCTTTTTTGGCTTTTTGTTGTAGTTCTATGTTTTTCTTTCCTTGTTCGACTCTTAGTTTAGATTTAGCAGCGAGGGCAAATTTGTCGCCTCGTTAGCTTTGCGTAGCTCTTTGTTTAGATTTTTCAATGAGGACATGTTTGTCGCCTTGTTAGCTTTGCGTAGCTATTAGTTTAGATTTCTCGACGAGGACGGGTTTGTCGCCTTGTTAGCTTTGTGTAGCTATTTGTTTACATTTCTCGACGAGGGCAGTTTTATGCCATGTGAATTAAATTTTCTTTTCGATATTTCATTTTGTTCATTATGTTTTGCTTTAATTAAAAAGCGTTTGAATGTGCAGGGTGATCCGGCTTAGTTGTGGATTCAATTGGGCCACTGCACCCGATGCGAGGCGGGCTCGACTTATTTCGAGGTGGAAAATAAATTTCTGTTGGTGATCAGTCCACACGTTCGTTCGAGCGTTACTTTCGTGGGCTCGATTGGGCAACGGGACTCTTCGAGAGTCCAAAGGATTTCGTGGTTATTCGTTTAATTGGTGCATTCGTTTTGCGAGGTGACTCGCTGATGCGTTGTTGGTCATTCGAGAAGATAAGTAGTTGTGCCTTGTAAAAGGCTGTCTACGTACCCCGAGGGGATCAAGCCAATCGTAGTTTTGATTACAAAAGAAAAGATAACACGTTCTGAAGACTTTAAGGTAGCCTTCTTCACTTGCTTCGATCAGAGAGTAGTTCGATTGTTTGTTGTGTTGGGTACTTCACCTTGGTTTCTCGTTGTTTCCGCTAGCTCGACGTCGTCATTATTATCTTCGTTCACTGGGGGTTGTGTAATTTGAGTTCGGCAGTGAAGCAAGCTCGTGCCATTCCTTGGTCGCCTCGTACCGTTTGTATGCATGTTGGCGTTGGGAACTTTAAGCATTGGTGGTACGTAGAAGGGATTGCTTCCATTGCGTGGAGCCATGGGGTTCCGAGGATGGCGTTGTATATGGTCGGTCGATCGATGATAACGAACTTCACCAACTTAGTGACACCAGCGAGGTGTACTGGGAGCCTGATCGATCCGATTGTTGTTGTGGTATCGCCGTTAAACCCTGTTAGGGATTTGGATGAGGGTTTGATGTCGCAGTCCTTTAATTCCATCTTTTGGAGGGTATCCTAAAAGATTAGATCGACCGAGCTCCATGTGTCAATGAGGACATGGGATACTTTGCAATTCGCCATCATGACCTCGATCACGAGAGGGTTGTTGTGGGGTTGGTCGAGTCCTGCGGTATCCTCGTTGCTGAAGGATATGTCTTGTCCTCTGGTTTTAGCGGAGTCGATCGGTTGCCCCCATTGGACTACGGCTACTACGCAGCGCTTATAATTCTTGATGGACCGGACGAAGTCGTTGCATGACATCAAGCCGCCCATAATCATGTTGATGCGGCGTCGGGCGGTCGGTGGTTGTCCGCGGGCGGGCTCACGTTCTTGGTTATACCTCTGGTTTTCTATGCCGTCGTTACGGGGCGGACCCAGTAGCTGCTCATGCTGGTGTTCGTTGCGGTTAGTCTCGTTCGGATGCTTGTATGTGTTCTTTGCACGGTCAGCGGATGTCGCGTTCCTAGGGCGCACCTCGTTTTCGCCGTTCCGATATTTCATGAGTAGGATGTCATTCTGATATCGACATTCTTCCGTCGAGTATCCGTACCTGTTGTGGAATTCGCAGTACTGGGTGTGGTCCTGATCGTTTGCTTTCGGGTTCTTGGTTCCGGGTGGTTTTTCGGGTTGGCTATCATTGACTGCGTATGCCATCGCCTTCTTATCCTTCAAGTAGTCCTTGTCAAGATGTTGACGAGGCTCAACGTACTCTTCCTTCGACTTTTCCTTAGCTATAGCTCCTTTTGCTCCGAGGTGTTTCTTCTTCATCAGCGCTTTCTCCTCCTCCACTTCAATGAAAGGTGTGTCCCGGTGGAGTGCGTCTTCTAGCGTTTGGGGCCTGTTGGTCTTCATGTCATCCTTAAAGGCGGACTCGTACCAAAGCGCGTTGCGGAGGGCGGAGAGTGCGGCTTCGTCAGTTGCAATCACCCTCGATGCAACTTCTTTAAGCTGCTTGATGAACTCTCGTAGAGTTTCTGTGGGTCCTTGGGCCAGAGCCCACAGATCTGCGGTCGATGACCCTTGCCAAATGAACATAGAATAATGTTTTAGGAAGGCCGTCGAAAGTTGTTGGAAGTTGTCGATAGAGTTAGCTTTAAGCCGGCAAACCATGTCAAGGCCTCGTCTTCTAGATTTTCAGTGAAGAGCTGACTGTATCCCGCGTCGCGCTCTTCGGGGGAGAAGCGCCCTCGGGCCATTGCTATTGTGAAGGCCGTTAAATGTTTGCTCGGATCTGTGGTCCCTCCGTACATGGGGATCTTTATTTTTCACGGTTTCGGGACGTGGAAATGAGTGATTCGTTCCGTGAAGGGCACGTTTTGGGCTTCTCGAAGGACGTGGTCGATTTCAGGAACAGAGCTCACCGCCTGGTGGACTTTCGAGTTGATGTCCTGCAGTTTTTGTTTCATGAGTTCTAGCTCGTCATCCTTGTCCGAGAAAGAGTTTTGTGGACGTGTGTTGCTTTGAGGTAGATGACTTGGCGATGGGTTAGCTGGTGATTCTTGGGGGCTTTCTTCGAAAAGGTTTCTTTGGAGTCTGTTGATGAATCCTTGGGGTGTCTCTCGTGGTGCAGAAGGTCCGAGTCGCGTCGGAGCTTGGCGGTAGAATGTGGGTGAGGCAGTTATAGCGTCAAACCTGGCGTTAGTGGTTCTAGCTAACTCGTCGAACTTTCTGAGTATTGTGTCCAAGATCTGAGGGACGTTGTTAAGACTGAGCGGGAGCTGCTCGTCTCTGCTTTGCGGTTAGCTCGGTATATCAATGACGCCGGATTCTGGGGTTCTGTCCATCTGGGGTTGGGCATTGCGGTTTAAGTCTCTCGTGGGACGGTTTTCAGGGGCTTTTTCTTTCATTTGGGTCGGTGTAGCTTCGATCGTTGAGCTTTAAAGCATCTGAGCTGGGGGGGTCTGCTATTTCCATCGTTCCCTGGAACGTCGGGTTCGCCGCCACGGACTGTGCTTTGGTCGTTTTCGTTGCTTTTTCTGCTTGGTCCTCCATTGTTTCAGTCGTTTTCCTTTCAATCGCTCGACACAGACGGCGCCAAATGTTGGTTACTAAAACCAAACTACAGTGAAAGACTTAGAGATTTTGGATAGAGGAAAATATATTGTATTGAAAGAGAAGAGAAATGGCCTTGTGGATAGCGAGGACGATGTTACAAAAAAGTATTGTGTAAGCTAAAAATCGGATCCCTTTCTTTGTTCTCAGTCTTCTTCTTTTATAGGCGTTTCTCCATTGATCAGGTCGTTCCTTCCCGCCAATTGCTGTATGGTCTTTTACCCATTTGCCCTTGTCATGTTGTACTATATATGATTTGCTTTATCTAAGGTCGAGCAGGTCTGTCGCCTTGGTACACGTTTGTCGAGAAGTCCAGTTTGTCGGGTATGGGCTTCTGTCGTCTGTACAGAGGTCAGGAGCCCTTCGACGTGCTTTTATGTACATCTCTGCCGTATTCCACAGTTTCATTCCTTGTAATCCTCGTTGCTTGTCGTGTTCTCACCTTCAGGGAATGATTTCACCATATCTCCTTTGTACAACTCTTCGAGGCTCTCCTTATTACGTAGCAGAAGTTCTTTTGTGGGGTTCACCTTGGACTTCTCTCTCGAGGCGTATGTTAAAATCAGTCCTCGTAAATGGGCTTTGACACTCCGATGGGCCTTCTTCTCTTTTGGGTCCTATTTTCCTTTGGCCTTATTCGGGTGAGCCGAGGCTCGATCAGAGGGTGCGAATCCCTCCTCCAACAAATGCTATTATATTAATGTGGAGCAAAAATAAAGATGATATTATTATTTCATTATATATACAACTTATGGTTATAAGAATAGAAACACTCACATTTATAGATACTTTTTAAATTTTTTACTACACAAATAGACATTTTGTAAGATTTGGACCCTTTTGTGATTGTTGACTATTTCACCCTACCTTTAAACGATTGAAAGAAAAAAAAAAGATATTTTATATCTTGGACATAAGATGCCATCAAAAAAACGATGGACAACGGTAGATATAGCCGGACTTATAATTCGAGACAAAATTATTCTAACAAAAGTGCTTAAAAAAGCTTTATAAATTCATTTTATATCTACCACTTTGCTTTTTTAAATTATTCACTAGAGAATGATGATATTTTCTTCTGATCAAAAGAGAAGGATGATCTTAATAATTTATATATTTAGTCATTCATAGATCGATGGAATTGATGGGAGGAAGATAATTCAACAAGGGGTTGGATGGTTGACCGGAGATGGGACTAAGGTAAGAGTTTGGGAAGATTGCTGGTTGTCGACTACTCATCCCCTACAAGCGATGGGTCTAGCTCCTGCACAACAACATGACCTGCGAGTATCGAGCTTAATTGACATTGAGTCTCGCTCTTGGAACTTCGGGCTTATTCATCCAAGAATTCCACATTGGGGAAGCTTGATTGCGTCAACTATCTTTAAGTAGATCTCCATCTCAATACCATCGGGTTTGGCTCCTGGAAAGATCCGACAATTATTCTATTAAGTCGGGTTATAAACTTTTGAAGCACACAACAAACCAACCTCTTCTTCAAGGGTTTGACTGGCTTAAGTGTATTTGGCGACGTAGAACGATTCCTAAAATTAAAATGTTTTTGTGGAAGGCTCTTGCATGGGCTTTACCTGTTGGTTCTCAGTTGGTATGTGATATCTCAGGTTTTAACCCAAAGAACACACTGCAAGTGCACAACAAATTGCAATAGTATCTAGAGATCGAATCCATAGACACCAGTTACACTAACACCTTTATTTCAAATCAAGCAAGAGGACACAAAAAAAATTTTGTTTTTGGATTACGATTGTAAATTTAAAAGGCATGAGGGAATTCTCACAAAATCATATCATGAATGCATGAAATTTATCAAGGAATCAATTAAACACCATTCTATAACTCAAAACACATTTATATAATTTTTCACTCTCATGACTCCAATTACTATGTCTAACAACCTAAAAGACTAACTCTCGTTGAATTCAGGAGGTTAAACATGCATTAAGATCATATTTTGATTTGTTCACAAATAACCTTAACATCAACTCTCGTTGGCTATGGATAATTTGCTCACATGAATTATTTTCAAACAGTTAAATTAACTCTCGTTGTATTCAATTAACATAAGATCATGAACTTGGTGATCAATTAAACATTAAGAACAATCCACGTGAAGAATCCTATTGATAGTTCTCAAATTAAACAATCATAATCGTTCAATCTCATCAAATCCTTGAAAACTCTAAAACCTAACAATTGATCTACTCACACATGGTAAAGGAAACATAAAGCATAATTGAATTAATAGACATAATAGGTTAAAGAGGTTTAAAATATTGTAATAGAATATCTTATACCAGCACACCCTCTATAATAGCAGTTCGCAAAATCGTGTTATCCTCTTGTGCTCATCAATGACCATATTTCTTGTAGTGCGGGTCAGAGATTCGTCTCCCCAATTGCATACAACTCAAAAGCACCAAAGAATAGCAAAAATAAGTGTCAAATCCTAAAAACGTTTAAAGGGGTATTTATAATGTTCTGTGCAAATATGGGACGAAAAGGGAAAACCAACAAAAAAACGAAACCTGAGATTTTTCGGCACACAAAAGGATCGATCAAGCACCCCCTGGGATCGATCTATCACTTAAAAAAAATTTCCATACATCTTCTTTAGTAGGATCGATCCTACTAAGGCCCTTTAGTGGAATCAATCGATCCCACTAAGCTTCACGCCCGAATTTTGCTCGAACATCTTTTTTCCTTCAAATAATCACGAACTTCCTCAAAAGCTTCTGAAATCTTCACACTTCCTTTAAATACGCCCAAACACCTAATATGCTTGAAAGCTCAAAGAAAAGACTTTGAAAAGTATTAAAAAAACGAATGAAAACACCACCATTATAAGTTAGTAAAACCCGAATAAATCAGTACGACAAGGAATACTCACTAAAACAGTTGTGTTCAGTGCGGTGGTGTAGAAATAGAGGAGCATGTTTTTCTACACTTTCCTTTCGCTCAACGAGTGTGAGAACTTGCTCATTTACTGTTGTTGTCTTTCTCAAAGTTACTTTCTCTTAGTTAGTTCCTCTTTCACGTCGTAGATACTAAGTCTCTGCTGACACCGTGTCTTTATTATTAGACTGGTTTATTCTCAAAGTTACTTTCTCTTAGTTAGTTCCTCTTTCACGTCGTAGATACTAAGTCTCTGCTGACACCGTGTCTATATTTGGTTATGCTTAACCGATTCTTTTTTGAGCATAAAACAGAACTTGTAACTAACTTTGTCGTTAATGAGAAAATATGATTTCATTTCTTCTTCTTCTTCTTCTTCTTCTCAATCTTCTACTCTGTGATTGTTCAAGCTAAGATGGTATCAAAGCTTCAAGCTTCGAAAGCTTGAATCGATCTCTCTTCTGGATCCATAATCTCTTTCTTTGACTTCGATTTTTCCGAGAATTCCGTCGGAGAATCATTCTTCATCAATCAGTTATTCCGCCGATCGATCTCATTTTGCGATTGTTCCATCGAAATCTTCATCTCTAAGCTCAAGCAATGGCGCTCGCAAGTAAAATCGGACGTCGCAATGCTAAAGCAACCGTATCTACAACA
This sequence comes from Anastatica hierochuntica, assembly GCA_900406275.1. Classification (NCBI taxonomy): domain Eukaryota; kingdom Viridiplantae; phylum Streptophyta; class Magnoliopsida; order Brassicales; family Brassicaceae; genus Anastatica; species Anastatica hierochuntica. The sequence goes on along the minus strand of OVAN01000857.1, from coordinate 9,392 downwards.
AAGTCAAGCTCGAAATCTAAAATTTCAGAGGATTCTCCAGTGAATATTCAGGTACAAGGATACGATTTGCTTGATAGTATACATTCTCCATTCTTCCTTACGAATGGAGACATTCCAGGTCTCGCTATTGCTTCTGAGATACTTGATGGGAACAACTATGATTCTTGGAAAATAGCGATGACTATAGCTTTAGATGCTAAGAACAAGCTAGCATTTATAGATGGATCTATCGTTTGTCCTACTAAATCATATCCTGGATTTAGAATATGGTCTAGATGAAACAGTATGGTGAAGTCTTGGATCTTAAATATTGTATCGAAGCAGATCTACAAAAGCATCTTACGCTTGAATGATGCTAGTGAAATTTGGAAGGACTTGGAAACAAGATTTCATATAACAAATTTGCCAAGATCCTATCAACTTTCACAACAAATTTGGTCATTGCAACAAGGATTATTGGATCTTGCAACATATTACACCACTTTGAAGACTCTCTGAGATGAATTAGATGGAGTAGATTGTGTGGAAACATGTCATAACTGTGATTGTTGCAAGACCATGGACAAGAAAGCAGAACATACTAAGATCATAAAGTTTTTGGCTGGTTTAAGTGAATCTTATGCCATCATTAGAAGCCAAATCATTATGAAAAAAATATTTCTGACTTGACTCAGATATACAATCTTTTGGATCAAGATCACAATCAAAGGAATATCTCTTCAACTCAGAATGCTAGTGCATTTCAGGTTTCTGCATCAAGCTCAAATGTGGGTTCTGTGAATGCTACCATTCAAATTTTGTAGCAAAGCAGTCCAGGCCAACATGTGCTCATTGTGGTTACTTTGGCCACACTGTGGACAAATGTTATAAGATGCATGGATATCCTGTTGGCTTCAAACACAAAGGGAAATCTCAGTCTACTGAAAAGGGAATTCAATCAGATAAACAAGTAATGAATGTTATAGGGAAACCTATAGTAGCACAAGTTTCTACTACAAACTCAATACAAGAATCCAATGCTGTAACTGCTATGTTGAATTCTCTTACCAAAGACCAGATTCAAGGTGTGATTGCTTATTTCAACACACAGCTTCAAGTTTCTCAAGCTTCTGCCTCTTCTAATATAGAACAATATGATACAATGGCTTCTTGTTCTGGTGGTACCATCGCTAATCTACCAGGTATGTCTTTCTTTAACTCCACTCTTCATTTTGTGGGAGTTTTGAGAGCTACAAGGAATACATTATCCTCTAAATCCTGGATAATAGATAGTGGGGCAACACATCATTTTAGTCATAATAGAAGCTTGTTTCTTAATGTTTCTGACTCCATCCAACCTTCAGTAGCTCTTCCCACTAGATTGAATGTAAGAGTACTAAGAGTTGGAATGGTTAAGCTGAATGGATCTCTGGTTCTTAACAATGTCTTGCTTATCCTAAATTTTCATCTTAATATGTTAAGCATTAGTCAGCTAACCAAAGATTTGGGGTACAGAGTTTGTTTTGATCAAGATGTGTGTGTGATTCAGGATCCTATCAAAGGGTTGATGATTGGGAGGGGTGAGAAGATTTCCAATCTCTATGTACTGGATGTAGCTACAATAAGGACACAACTTGGACAACAATCTTCTGTTTATATCAATGCAGTAGTTGATCTAAGTCTGTGGCATAATAGACTAGGCCATCCAGCAATGTGCAAGACAGAATCTATTACTCATGTACTTGGTCTTAAAAATAGTAATAAAGATATTTTTCATTGTGGAATCTGCCCTCTGGCCAAACAAAAGCATCTACCTTATATTTCACATAATAATCTGTGTGAAAATGCTTTTGATAGGCTACACATTGATGGTTGGGGTCCTTTTTCAGTAGTTACACCAAAAGGTTATAAGTATTTTTTGACCATTGTGGATGATCACACATGAGCTACATGGATATATCTTATGAAGACTAAAAATGAGGTTTTGACAATCTTTCCAGACTTTATCAAGATGATAGAAACTCAATTCAAGACTACTATCAAAGGTGTGCGTTGTGATAATGCTCCAGAACTCAAATTTGTTGAACTATACAAGAAGAAAGGGATTTTGGCTTATCATTCATGTCCAGAGACTCCTGAACAGAACTTTGTAGTGGAAAGGAAGCATCAACACACTCTGAATGTTGCCAGATCCTTGATGTTTCAATCTAAACTTCCTTTGGAATTATGGGGAGATTGTGTTCTCACAGCAGTCTTCCTCATCAATATATTGCCTTCACCTTTGTTAAAGGATAAATCTCCTTTTCAATTGTTGAATGGAAAGCTTCCTGATTACAGAAATCTTAAAGTGTTGGCTATTTATGCTATTGTTCTACTTCATCAAGACAAAGACATAAATTTCAGCCTAAATCAAGAACTTGTGTCTTTCTGGGATATCCTACAGGATATAAAGGATACAAAGTTATGGATTTGGAGTCACACACTGTCTATATTTCAAGGAATGTGATCTTCTATGAGGACATATTTCCTTTTAGTGATGGTGAAGCAGGCTCCTTTCCAGATTATTCCTCCTTACATCAGACACTTATAGCAGAAAACTCATCCACTTCTTTGCTTCCTAATGCTGCAACTGGTGTTTCTCAGAGTGTTCCTCAGTCCAAAGATGGTTCCTCTCAGTCTGATCTTTCTCAGGTTGCTTCCTCTGGTAAGAGAAATAGGAAACCACCAGCTTATTTAGCTGACTACTACTATGAGGACACTATCACGAATATTCCTTATCCTCTTGCAGCTTACATGTCATATGAGAAACTTTCTACTAAATATAAAGCCTATGTTTGCTCTGTTTCTCAACATCCAGAGCCTAGGACTTTTGGTCAAGCAAAGAAGTTTGATGATTGGATTTTTGCTATGAATGAAGAGCTAAAGGCATTGGAGAATACTAAGACATGGACAATTTGTTCTTTTCCACCTGATAAACATGCTATTGGATGCAAATGGGTTTATAAAGTGAAGCTCAATTCTGATGGTTCTTTGGAAAGATATAAGGCTCGTTTAGTGTCAAAGGGTTATACACAAGAAGAAGGAATTGATTATGTTGAAACTTTTTCTAATGTGGCTAAGATGAACACTGTGAAAACTCTTTTAGCAGTAGCTTCTGCTAAGAAATGGACTTTGCAACAGCTTGATATTTCAAATGCTTTTCTTAATGGAGATCTTGATGAGGAGATATATATAACTCTTCCTCCTGGTTATACTCCTAAGGAAGGTGAAGTTCTTCCTCCTAATGTTGTATGCCTTCTCAAGAAGTCTCTCTATGGTCTGAAGCAAGCATCTAGGCAATGGTTTGTCAAGTTCTGCACAACTTTGATAGCTCTTGGTTACACTAGATCTCAAGTGGATCATACTTTGTTTCTCAAGAATGTCAATGGTAGATTTGTGGCTGTCTTGGTCTATGTAGATAACATCATTATTGCAGGCAATAGTGATGATGAGATTACTATTCTTAAACAAGATCTGGAGAAGGTTTTCAAGCTAAGAGATCTTGGTGAATTGATATATTTTCTTGGTTTGGAAATTGCTAGATCAAAGTCTGGTATTGTGGTCTGTCGAAAAGTATACTTTGGAGTTATTGGAGGAAGCTGGTTTACTTACTAGTAAGCCTTCCACTGTTCCTATGGATCCAAGCATTAAGCTCTGTCAAGATAGTGATGAGCTTGTGCTTGCAGAACCTTTGATCTACAAGAAATGGGTGGGGAAACTCATGTATTTGACAATTACAAGACCTGACATTACATTTGTCGTCAACAAATTATGTCAGTATGTAGGATCTCCAAAGCATTCTCATCTGCAGGTTGTTTATAAAGTCTTACATTATCTCAAAGGGACCATTGGTAGAGGTGTATTCTATTCTGTAGAATTTAATTTGGTTCTTCAAGCATTCACAGATGCAGACTGGGCTTCATGTCTTGATACTAGAAGATCTACATCTGGATTTTGTATGTTCTTGGGAAAGTCTTTGGTCTCGCGGAAGTCTAAGAAACAACAAACTGTTTCTATGTCTTTTGTCGAGTCTGAATATAGAGTCATGTCCTTTGCTCTAAAAGAAGTCATATGGTTGGTGAATCTGCTGAATGAGTTTCAGATTAAGCAGTCTAAACCAGTGGCATTTTACTGTGATTCTCAAGCTCCTATTCATATAGCAAACAATCCAGTTTTTCATGAGAGAACAAAACATGTTAAAATGGATTGTCACTCAGTTCGTGATCGAGTTTTAGATGGTTTTATTAAGATTCTTCACGTCAAAACAACTCAGCAGTTGGCAGATGTTTTCACTAAACCTCTGTTTCACAGCTTATTGTCCAAGATGTCTCTCACTTCTCTATACTCGCCATCTTGAGGGAGGCTATTAGACTGGTTTAGTGATAGCCGGTTTATGGTTTAACTCTTGGTTTGATGTATATTTGGTTATGCTTAACCGATTCTGTTTTGAGTATAAAACAGAACTTATAACTAACTTTGTCGTTAATGAGAAAATATGATTTCATTTCTTCTTCTTCTTCTTCTCAATCTTCTACTATGTGATTGTTCAAGCTAAGATTTATCTTGCACATGTCCATGCTTGGCTTTTTTGGCAACTTTGGATTGTCCGCAAAAATCTCATCTTCTCCCATATAATGATCTCAGAGGAAGATGTCATCACTAATGCTCTTTGTGACACCTCCTCTTGGAAACATGCTCAAGAGCTAAAGAATATTAGACATGATCAATCTCGTACTGCTTTTGATGTGTTCTCTTCCCCGATAGCGGGTACAATTAGGTGCTTTGTGGATGCGGCTTGGCAAGCATTTTCTTTCATGAGTGGCTTTGGTTTGATTTTCTTCAATCATGGTAATGAGAAATTGCTAGAATCATCTCTGTTGCGGCCTCACATAGGATCTTTTTTAATGGCTGCGGTTTTAAGTGCATTGGCTCAAGGTTTTCTTGTTTTGCAAGTCTTCTCGGGCTCACAAATATTGATCTACCATTTTTGAGCAAAGAGCATGTTTAATGAGATTCATGCCATCTTGATTGATATTTATGATGTGTTAGATGATTTCAACTTTATCTGTTTTCACTATATCCCTAAATCACTGAACGTAGTTGTCGGTTCTTTGGCACATCAGGCTTTGTCTGGTTCTTTTTCTTCTAGTTTGGAAGCTTAATAATATGATCTCTTATTCTCACAAAAAGGATTAAACTGTTGAAATTAAAACTTTAAAAGTACTAGAGACTCTCCAAGTGTTGACATAACATTATTTTGTATCATGAAAAATTGACACATTATAAAAAATTTAATTTGAAAAACCAATCAAAACATTTGAGTATTACACATCAATTTTAATTTAGTTTCATGTTTTCTTTCACCTACATTAATACTTTAATATAGTGTTGATGAGCACAATAAATCATATAAATTAAAAAAATATTAATGATCTTCTTAATCATATTGGAGTATACGATTAACACTAAAGATTTTTATATGCTATTAGATTTTTATTATGAATATAATTGTCACATATAACTACATACTACTTACAGTTAATATTATATAGTTTTTTATAAAATAATATTGTGTATGCTATTCATATTTCTATATCGATTAACGTTGCTAATAAAGCTACACCTAAAACAATGCACATAAATATGTTCGAAATCAGTAAAATGATTAACATAAAACCAAGCAAAAATTTGAAAGATGTCTACGATAATAATAAGAATTTAAAGAAAAAGTAGAAGTTTCTCCCTTGTGTCATCTGTTAGTCCTTTAAGTAACAATATCACATAAGTTTTAAATTTTTGATTTTTCTGATATATAATAGAAAAAATTAATTATTTTTAATATTTAAATGAGGTATGGTGACAATTATTGAAATATCAAAAATATCAATTTTTTACTAGGAAGAAAGAATAAATATTGAAGTCCTAAGATAATTCTTTTTTTCTTGTTAGTGCTCAACAAGTTCAAACATATATTGTTCATTTACATGGTATCGTCATGGAAAAAAACCTAATAAACTGAGAAACTATTAAATTTATGATTAGTAATTTGAGTTGGTTTGCTCCAAATAAATTTGTTGATGAGTGTGCGGATATCTTAAAAGAAATTCTTATTTTTTTCAAGGTTAGTGTGTTTACTTTTGAATCATAAAAAATATCAAAAGAATATTTAAAGTCATGCTTTTTTTTTCTTTAAAAATAATTTGGAGAAGAAAATATTTAAATTACCTTACGTTTTTGTAACCAACTAAAAAATAGTAATAAATTTAGTTCTATAATGGTCATATAAGTTTAGATCTAATATTTTATTTAAATATTAAAGCAAAATTTTGCGTACAAAAAAATATCAAAGATAAAAGAAAATATTTTATATAGAAAAGCTAATTATTTAATCTAATTAACCTCCTAATATTAAAATTTTGATTATAAGATGATAATCAAAAACAAAATAAAACTTTAAAAAATAACCAAAAATAATAATAAAAAAAAATATCATGGTGTAGCGCGGGAGTATCTATCTAGTTTGTTAAAAGTATTAAAAGAAATAAGAACTTAACCACTTGTAAATTATGTAGACTTGTATAATCATAAAAAAAAATTATATATGATCTATTCCCTCAAAATATATACTATTTACGTTTATTCATAAATATATTTAGATTATAATATATTTGGATTAAAATGTAGAAATAATAAACATATGTAAGTGGCCATACATGAGTACATCTATTTGGCCACAAACATTATCTAATCTAATCTAACTAATTAAAAGGGGATATTTCTCAACCCTCATTGTGACACGTAGGCTTGGAAGAGAAATCCCCTCATGTCACCACATCATCATTACGTGCGTTAGTTTCATATGAGTAACTCATTTACAAAAGCATCAATTCATTCTAATTCATAATTGGGCAATCTATAAAGACGCCCATTAAGGCCCTCTTCTCNAGATGCTTTGTCTCCTAAAGAGAATGGAAACAAGGTCAACTTGATGATGTCCTCCGGCACTCCATTGATTTTCACCGTTCCAGTCAACCTTTCAAAGTTGTCCAAGTGCTCAAGGGTTTTCTATTGCAAGGCCAAAGAATCTTGCATTTTGCACCATATTGATCAAGCTTGACTTGATCTCGAAATTGTTGTTTCGGATTGGTGGTGGTCTTATGCCCATCCTTTAACCATTAGTGAATGACTCATCTCCTTCCCCAATCCTCGGTTCTTCTCTTGGGAGGTGAAATGGACGGTTTCCTTGATGTTCTTGTCCCACGAAATTCTCTTGATTGAGAGGGGGAATTCGTTCTTGAGGATTCTCCATAGGTGGAGGATTTCCTTATTCAACTTCTTGATTCATACCCAACCTTCTTAGATGGGCTTGTCTCTCTCTAGCTCTTTTTTGTTTTGAGTGTTGCCTGAGGCATGCTCCTATCGACCTCCAAGGTCGATGGCTGACATCATTGGTCGAAAATGCCCTTATTTTAGGGCTTCCTCCACTCTCTCTTTAGTATAAATACCTCATTATGTTCCAAGAATAAAAAGACAACTTTCTACAACTTTGAAACCACTTTTTAGACATTTGTTTTAGATCTAAAAAACCTTGTATAACTCTTTGTTTGTTTGAGTGATTTAGATCTTATTTCTCTATCTTTCTCTCTAGATCTATTATTCTAAATCATGGGAGCTCAAAGACCCATTTTATGTCTTTGGATTTCCATGAGATTTAGTGAGTAGATCCTTCTTGGATCTTGAGATGTGGTAGGTTAGGGTTAGATCTAGGGTTGTAATGGATGTTTAGGCTAGATCTTGGCATAGATTTCTACTAGATCTAGTTTAGTTCTTCAAAGATTATTGCTTGCTCAAAGACGCCTAGAAAGTGTTCGATGAAATGCTTGAGAGAACTAGATATATGTCTTTCACTTGGGCCCATGAGAGTGGATGTTGACTAGGTGCTAGATGGCTAAGAGGGCTTAAGTTAGATTATCACATGCATACTTAGATGGGCAACAAACAAGAGTTGAGCCTTTTAGTGTGTATAGATTAATAAATCTCCGTCATGAGAGTGGGTTGATTATTAAGGGACCCTTGGTCTAGGAATAGCTTCGATCCTCTAATAAAGCCTTACCCAAAATCCATTACTTCCTTAAATTGAACCCGAACCCATAACCATTGTCTCAAGATCCTATCTTTCTTTTGATTTGATTCAAGTTTACTCTTTGCTTTCATGCTATTTTGTTATTGCTTTCTTTATTGCACAATCACCATGGTTACCTCCACTTTTAATTAGGTTTAGTAGAGACCCGTGACAATCTCTTACTAGATTGCCTTCTAGACTAGGACCCTTAGTATATTCTCCTTGTTTAGGTTCTACTAATCCATGCCTCTAAATCCTTGGACGACCCTAAAATACTACAATTGACCCCGTTCTCTTGTGGGATTGAGCGTAGGGTATTAGGTTTTATAAATATTAAAATTTGGCACCGAGAAAACCTCTACGTCAAATTTTTGGCGCCGTTGCCAGGGAACTAAGTAGATTCTCATTAGGATTTTAATTTTTCCTTAGACTAAACTTTTTTTCTATGTTTTGTTTGGTTACTAACTTTCTTTTAATTGTTTGTTCTTTTTGCAAGGTACAACACAAGAAAGAAAGAAGATGACTTTCGACATGAATTCAATTTTGAAGGCTATGTTTGAAGAAGAAGAAAGAGGGATAGCTTGGAGCCCCACAAGCTATCAAGGAGCATATGAAACATCCACTTCACAAGAGTATTGTCCTTATGGAGAACAAGCTCAAGAGCACAATCAATGGTACCAATCTCTCCAATTTTTCCCTTTGTCCAAAGAAGAGGAGAACCATAATTTACTAAGGCAATTAATGAAAAATGAAGAAAGGGACAAGTTTGAGAGAAAGAAGATGTTTGATGAGCTTAGTATGAAGATAGATGTTTTGCACCAAGGTCTTGGCATGGATAATATTTGAGCACACATGGTGTCAACCGAGACTAACCTTACACAAGGGACCGAAGTCAAAGGAAGAAGATGCATTTCTTCTTACAACACCAATGAGGAGCCAACTTCCATAGCTATTGGAGAAGTTTTTGTAGAAGGAGCTCAAGACTTGGAAAACTTCCTTAAAGAAGCCAATGATTCCATGGAAGAACTTGAGACACTCATTAGAAAGGCATCAATTGACAATGGTGTCAAAGAACATGGAGTAGAAACTGAGACCATGCCTATAATGAGTAACTCGCTTACAAGTATCAAGGAGGACATTGGTGACTATTGGAAACCCATTGAAGTATCTTGTGGAGATCTCTCACTTGTTGATTGTGAAGGAAGGAAATGAGGAAAACTCCATCAACATGAAAACGATTTCAAGCAAAGAG